>JABFDZ020000040.1:13305931-13317308 GCA_019775955.2 Pollimyrus isidori | reverse complement strand
GTTCTTATGACATATTTAATTAGGCTACTACAAACATACATAACGTACTGTTCCACCTCGTTTGTTTTAAAAGTTTTTTGAGGCATTTGTAGTCCAATATGAATATTTTCAAAGCAAATATACACCAGTGGCGAATGCTTAAAATTTTTAGTTTTTCTCCGATTGGCGCAGTTACACTTGTATCACAATCTGCAACGAGTTTGCAAAACATATCTTACGCTCCTCGTACTGCGAAGGGAATGCGCATGACACCACAGCAGGCGGAAGTCACTGTACTCACACCCACTGTGTAGCAAAGACTGAGGGGCAGTGATTGCATTCGATTTGAATGCTGCAAAAAAACACATGTACAAGGGGAAAGGGCTGTCGTGTGATTGATTGCCAAAAACTAAATAACTAAGTATAGGACATGGATTGGTCACGCATGGCCAATTCCTGATCCGTCAAATAGGTCTGGATTGGGGCCGATACTGAACGAATATCGGTATCGGTGCATCTCCACTAATTATAACATGTAGCAATTACCGGTAGTATTTAGAATTAGTTTTATAGGATTATTCTGAAATATATGAGATATGTTGTCCACTGTGCATCCCAATATTTGATAATAGTTGAGGGAGGCATGAAGACAATTTCCCCACGGGAATCAATAAAGTATCAATTATTATTATTATTTATTGCCAAGCGAGTAAATCACATGTAACATGTGAAAATTAATGGTATGTGATGGTAAATATCGTGATATGTTGTTTTGGGTTGTATCTTCTTCTCTAAGCTAGGTCACAACTTTTGAAGAACTACACGTTGCTAGGTGTACCTCTCCACTGGGACTGGTTCGCCTCTTTGCTGTATCTCTGGCACACACTCCTCAAACACGCACATTGGGTCAGGTGTGGCCAAATATGACCTTGGTGTCTAACACAGCATTAACCAAACATAGTCAGTCTGCTGGTTGTTCCTTATGTTGTTCCTGTTCCTCCATCTGCCTTTTGCTTTAAGAAATCACGAAATAGTTTGTTGCTTGGGTTTCTTTTGGACATATCCTGGTGTCCTCTGCCAGGTTTGCCTGAAATGTGCTTTTGACGGTCTCATTTATCTTCTGTAATACAGATGTTTCAACAAGACTCCAGTCCCTTCAGAGAAAACACATGATTTTCTAGTGGTTGCGTGTGAGGAAGCGTGAGGTTGTTTGGCTGTTAGCTGAAAGCAGCAGCAGAGACCCATTAGTCTCCCTGTGCTTTTCCCCAGGTTACAGCTATGGATGCTGACAGTGGCTCATTCGGGACAGTGACCTATTCCATCGGTTCCGGCATTGGGAGCACAGCTCCTGTCCAGTTCACTGTCGGCAAGGAGACGGGCCAGATCTGTACCGTCGTGGCTCTCGACCGGGACCAGGGCCCGTCCAGCTATGACTTCACTGTTACCGCAGTGGATGGGGTGAGTCGAAGGCGCTGTGCCCCATCGAAATCCCAGAATTCCCGGCAGACATGGTTGCGTAACACTATTTCAGAGCTAGGACACAGTCAAATGGATAGAATAGGGGTAGGGAAATGGGACTCCTTGGCGTGATTTCAAAATACCATAGTGTGGCGCATGCAGCGAGCCAGTTATACTGTAAAGCAAAGCAAAAAAATATATATATGGCAGGAAATTGCAACAATCATGGTAAAGCAATCAGTGGAAGCAAGGCTGCACTGTAATATTTAAAAGCCTTAGTCTTGGTCATTCAGCCAAGCCTGTCCCCCAGAAAAGTATTTTTACAACCTGCCGCAAACAATCAGAGTTCCTCTTTTGCATTCTGCATAACTCTTCTGTGTTTTGTTCTTTTGTTTGCTTGTTTGTCTGCTTCAAAACAAATTATAGTCTCTACCCACTATTTCACCATCATTCACTGCCTATTCAAAGGTTATCTGATTAAGTTACATCAGTAGGGATTTAATTTACCAGACTTCTAAGTATTATATTGTTCCTGAAACAGTACAAATGGCTACATGACTGCTGTTGAGTTATAATTTGGCTGGCTGGTGTCTCTACACAGGGTGGCCTGAACTGCATGGCCTACGTGAAGGTGTCGCTAGTGGACATCAACGACAACAGGCCGTACTTCTACCCTCTGCAGTACGCAGTCAGCCTCAGCTCACAGAGTGTCCCTGGCACTTCCGTCATTCGTGTGACGGCTCATGACCCTGACGCGGGGGACAATGGCAAGGTGACCTACCACATTGTCCCGGGAAGAGGCTCCGCCTACTTCACCCTAAACAAAGACACAGGTTTGTGTGCCTGCCTGCATAGACTGTTCAGTGTATCTCATTGCCTTTTGCTTAAATGTGCTCATTAGCAATTTTAACTTTGTATTTCACTGGTGAGTTGAGATGTTTATTCGTGTATTGTCTTGTGGCTTCTTGATATCTTCTGCTGTGATTAACTGGTGAACCTAAATTGCCTGTTTGTTGGGAAGTGAACTCACAGTTACTGGAAATAAGCAACAAATACACTGTTGCTAGTTTATGTAGCCTGATTAATTTATAACTTAGGTACAACATACATTACCAGTCAAAAGTCTGGACATGCCTACATATAAAAAGGTTTATTTATGCTATTCTTTATATTTTAGAATAATCATATAGATATCAAAACCATAAAACAACATATATGGAATTATGATTGGTCCCTTAACAATAATTGCTCCAGAGACTGGCTGACCCTGTTATCTCCTCTATGCCACTTTCATGAGGTGGCCTCCTTGGATGCTTTTCCAGCTGTCCTGAAGGAGCTCCCACATATGCTGAGCTCTCATTGCCCGCTTTTCTGGCCAAACTCCTGCAAAACGGATTATTTTGTATTGAGGTCAGGTGTCCAGGTCACGTGATGCGACATTATCACTCTCCTTTGTAGGCAGCTTGACGTGTCCAAACCTTTGACAGGTATTGTATATACAGCTATCTATGCTTCTTAACTGCTCATTTAGTACAGATTTATTGTGAGCCTGGAGCCTGTCCCAGGAAGTACAAGACATAAGGTTGGTCACACACCCTGGGGACACACAGGGCAAATGGACACTTAACTGTGAGGCGTGAACCTACGGGGCTACTTGCAAAGCCCCAGCTCTCATCTTCTCTTTTAGGATTCGATATCCTTCATACATTCTGGAATTACCTTGGGTCTAATTTGAGAAGCGTAATGCCACGTCTCTCACCTACTGCCAGGTGTGATCTCGCTGTCTCGCTCCCTTCACGGCAAGGCCAGCTCCATTATCTCCATGGCGATCGGCGCTCAGGATGGCGGCGGGTTGGCCACGCCCGAGAGTGCCCGTGTCAACATTAGCGTGGTGGCTGGCTCAGTGGCACCTCCCATGTTTGAGCGGGCACAGTATCACTTCACCGTGCCTGAGGATGCCCTGCGTGGGACCCAAGTGGGCGGTGTACGAGCTAGCGGCTCCATCGGTGTGTTTACCACAGCTCAGGATCGTTTATTATTCCTGATCGTTTATTTTGGACATATAAAAAGTGGATTACCTTTTTGTTGAAATGCTTCACTAAATGTTTTCTGGCTCTTCTAGGAGCCACCCAGGCCATGACCTACTCCATCTGCTCAGGAGACCCAGATGGCTACTTTGTGGTGGACTCAGAGACGGGCATCCTGCGGACCAACAAGCCGCTGGACCATGAGGCGCGGCCGTCGCTGGATCTGGAGGTGCAGGCGAGCAGCGGATCTCCGCCAGCCTTTGGCCAAACACGTGTGCTCATCACTGTGGCCGACGTCAATGACAATGCACCCAGCTTCCAGCCCTCGTCCTCCGAATCGTTGCTGCTGCCTGAAGCCACGCCCTTGGGCTCCGTGGTGTACCGCGTGCGGGCCCACGATCCTGACTCTGGCGCCAACGGGAAGCTCACTTTTGACCTGGCCCCCACCAGTGCCCTGCGCACCTTCAGCGTGGGCCGCAGTAGAGGGGAGATCCGCCTGGTGGGGCCGTTATCATATGAAAGCGTGCCACGTTACGACCTGCTGGTGATGGCACGGGACGAAGGGGCACCCCAGCTAAGTGCCATCTTCATGTTGGTCGTCCACATCCAGGCTGAGAACCACCAGGGCCCCGTGTTTGATGCCCTCACCTACCGCGTGGAGCTGAAAGAGGGTACGGCCCTCAACACCCACTTCCTGCAGGTGCGGGCCCTCAGCCGGGACACGCTCGGACCGGCCGCACCTCTGGCGTACCACCTCCGGCCCGACGGCGACGCAGCGGGATTTGGCATCACCCCCGACAGCGGCTGGCTCTTCGTGAAGAGTGCCCTGGACCGCGAGACCAAGGACCTGTACTTCCTAACGGTGCTGGCCACCTCGGGCAATGGGCAGCTCAAGAAGACAGGCAGCGCCACCGTGCGCGTGTCTGTGATGGACGAAAACGACAACCCGCCCCGACTGGCCCACGACATGTCCTTCCTGGCCGTGCGGGAGAACCTTTCCCCTGGCACTGGCTTCGGCCGGGTTCTGGCCACTGACCGCGATGCGGGCCTCAATGGCCGGCTCACTTACCGCATCCTGCACACGGAGCGCAACTTCCAGATTAACTCGCAGACTGGTGAGACCCTCATCCCCAGTTGCACCCAGCCTGAAACCTGTTCCTCAGTTAAACTGGTCAAATACCTCCAGAATGGCATAGCCCAGCTCACCTGCTTTCTGAATGGGTTCTGTCTGGAACCCTGAATGCCATGTGGATCGTGTGCCAAGATGCCACGCTATATGCTCAGGTCACACCATCCTCCCAGCCCTGTCGGCTCTGAGTGACGGCCTTTGTAATGCATTATATCAGTGTGGCAGCTGAATAACATGCATAGCAAAATAATCCAGGAGCACAGAAAGGTGCAGGGGAGAAAAACATAAACGCCACTGTCTGAGAATCCAGTATTAGGGATAATATTCTGAGAGATGGTTTGGCCATCTTCCCCCCCAGGTGTGCAGGGTATTATTATTGCACAGCACAGGCAACATTCTCATCAAGAAGATTTATACTTTTTTATGCATTTCGTAATAGTTTCCTGCACCAGTGCAAGTTATCGGTTTAACAGCAGCATGCCAACTAGCCGGTTGTAGTTAACTATTAAACTATTAGCTATTTCATAAATTCCATATTACATCTACAGGCAGTCAGTCATTGTGTGTAAGCCACGCCTCTCACCTGCTGGAAACCTGGAGTGTGAAAGGTGTACAGTACCTCGCTGCTGTAAGCGGGCCCTCCAAAGAACCTGGAGTGTGAAAGGTGTACAGTACCTCGCTGCTGTAAGCGGGCCCTCCACAGAACCTGCCTTTCAAGCCTCTGTATTTTTCTCGTCCGCCAGGGGAAATCAGCACCAGAGTGGCACTGGACCGCGAGCAGCAGTCGAGTTACCAGTTGATGGTACTGGTGCAGGACGGGGGCATGCCAGCCCGAAGCACCACAGGCACCGTCTACATCAGCGTGCTGGACGAGAACGACAACGCCCCTCGCTTCTCCCACGCCCAGCCCGGGATAGGCCTCCTCATGCAGGCAAGCCTGCCAGCCATCTCACGGCAACAGGGGATCATGTGACCCGGCTCTGAATTCACACATGGCCGGGTGCAGGACAGGCCATAAATGATTATTTACTTGGACCCTGTTTGCAAATACATGAACACACTATGATGTAAAACAGAGAAGAATTTTAAATCTAAAAGTACACGAGAGGCTCTATACTGGTCCTGTCTTCATATCATATCTTTAATATGGTATTTTCCACACTCCGGTGTATCCAAACACCATTTGGCACTGAACTGCACGTTCTCCACAGGTGATGGAGGAGCAGCCCCCCGGGTCCCTGCTGGGCACAGTACAGGCAACAGACTCTGACGAGGGCGAGAACAGCACTATCATCTACTCTCTGTCAGGTGGGGGGGGGCTATGTACAGTCTGTGTGTGTGCGTGCGTGTGTGTGTGTGTGCGTGCGTGTGTGTGTGAGCGCGTGTGTGTGTGTGTGTGCGCGCGAGATGAGCACGCGTGTGTGTGTGTGCGCGCGTGTGTGTGCACGACATGAGCGCGCATGTGTGTGTGCACGTGTGTGTGTGCGTGCGTGCGTGTGTGTACAGTATGTGTGCGTGCGTGCGTGCGTGCGTGCGTGTGTGTGTGTGTGTGCGTGCGTGCGTGTGCGCGTGTGTGTGTGCACATGTGGGCCTTTTCTCCACATTATCCAGTCCACTCCTGTTGTAAGTAGACATTTAGGATTCAGAACTCTGTCTATTCGTGAAGCCAGCGTGTGTCATGGATCATGGTGGGTTTGGGCCGACGGTGTGGCATGGTACAGGCTGGGAGGGAGGTAGATGACCCACTTGCAGCTCACAGAACAGGATCCCACGAGGGGTCAAAAGCAAAAGGGGATAAACAAAGACTAATTACAAATGGGTCAGAGCAACAAGGGGCAGGCAGGCAGAACATACATCACATACATCATACAACAGAGGACTGCATGCTCGGCTCATTGAGCCATGCAGCTGACGTAGAGCAGGGGAAACACTACAGAATGACAAGAGGGCATGACATTGTGTGTGTGTGTGCGTGCGTGCTTCTGTGTGTGTGTGTGCGTGCGTGCTTGTGTGTGTGTGTGTGTGTGTGTGTGCCTCTGTTCTTATATGCGATGTAGTAAACAGCTCGTAAACACATCATAAGCTACTCTTGCCGTGGCTGCATCTTAGTATGTGAACTTTTTGGGAGTGTATTTTTACAGACAGTGTTTATGTGTTCTCCATGACCTCTGTTTACCCTCCGGGCCCTCAGGTCCCAGGGCAGAACGTTTCACCCTCAACCCCACCACAGGCGAGCTGCGCTCGGCCTCCCCCCTGAGCCAGTCTGACTGTGCTGAGTACAGTTTCACGGTGACGGCCTCGGACCGGGGCCTGGCCCCCCGCACCGCTTCCACCGCATTGCTCATCCAGGTGAGCCTCACAGAGGAATGGGGGTCACTCCAGCCCCCATGTTGTTCCCACCTCATTCACCTTCACTGTCTTTTCATAAGTCTCTGCCCTGCAATTTTACCTGTCTCAATTTTAGTCCCACAATGAATCCTGTCCGTGGACTTCAAATGCATAAATGTGCATTTCGATGGTTGGGTGTGCAAATTCTGAAATCACATCTAGTCTTAACATATGTTTGAGCATAAGTATTTCAGAAAGCACCTCACTGACATTATATGTGATTTCGCAGTGCAGTCAGCCATCACCCTTTAGACGGCGGCGTCCAGAAAGTCCCTCACCTGCCTACCTGTCTTGACAGGAAAAAGCAAATGCTGGCAGCTGTGCCGCTTTGAGTGCCAGCTTCGGGCCGCTCTCATCTCTGCTGCAGCCGGTGACTTCAGCACTTTTCGCACGGTAGCCCTTTTGTGCGAGGGGCCGGCGGGCCTTCGAGCATTAAATGTGCCATTGAAGTTAATCAAATTAGCATGTAGCATACCGCTGAGTAACGCCAGGCCCGGGAGGGCCAGGGCGGGGGCAGCGTGCTGTAAATCTTTACACGCAATGCCTGGAAAACCCGAAAGCCATTAAAACTGCATCGCATTCCCCCTTCCAAACCCTTCCATAGCTGGATTAATAATATTAATAAAATTTTATCGTTTGTAAATGAATTCAAGGGTGATCCTTTAACTGACTCCATAAAACCATCCATTCATTCCTTCATCTAAAAGTGACCTAAAACAATTTAATAGAGAGACCCAATAAATCTATGTTTCTGGGAATGAACACGCTCTGCTTTTTCTCTGGGACAGGTTCAGGCTTGATTATTCTCTGCATCGCATTATCACGTTTCTGGCCACTACGGCTAATTTTCTGAACACTGCTGGTCAAGTTAATAATCTGCATTTCGATAACGTGGACCGTGTGATTAATCAGGAGTTAGTGAGGTCATCTTTGGGGTGGGGGGGGCAGGGTGTTCATGCAGCCTGTAAAGGCCGCACTGGCAGCGTTGATCCGTTACAGCTTTGCGAGCAGCTTTGCACTCTCTGATCCCCATCGCGAGCACATTAAAGCGGCGTGCTGCAATGTTTCCATACTGAGTTCAAAATCATTCCCTTGTTTGTTGTGCCCCTGATTGTACGGTGGTCACAGTGTCGACTTCTGTGTTCTGTGAATGGGGCCCTGTGGTTAAACCTCACCATTCTAACAGTTTCCTTTTCTGATTGCGTTTACTTACATCCCTAATTATTTTTCCTGGCTCTAACAAACCTACCTGATTAAATCTGATTTACACTAACAGGCATGCTGTTCTAGCCTGTAAAACTGCTGAGAGATGTTTTTTTCTTCTTGTTTGTTCTATTCCCTACGAATTTGACAAAAAAAATTGGGTTGCAATCTGCTTTTGTTTTTCAGCCTTCATTTGCTTATTAAACATTCAGTGTTTTTCAGCTGGAATATGCAGCTCGCATTATTATAACTGAATAACAACTCAGCACACATGAATCTTATCCCCAATCTTGACCCTTTAACAATGAAGGCATCAGTGACCCTAAAACTTTTGATCTCAGTCCCTGCTGTACTACACATGTCTCTGCAGGTCCTCAGCTCTACCAGAAACACAGCAAAACCCAATTCTCTGTCCATGAGCCTTTACTTCATGGAGGGCCTGAAACCAGGTACCATGGTTGGTTCTCTCCGGTCACCTGATCAGCAGTATGTTCCTGAATCAGGGCAGGTGATCTACACTGTGGTGAGCAGCACCGATCGGGATGGGACGTTTGTGGTGGACCGCCTGACTGGTGACGTATACCTGGCCCGGGAACTGGACTATGAGCGCGGTTCCCGCTATACCCTCCAGGTGGAGGTAGACAACTTCTCACAAGCTTATCCTAGCAGCCACATGGTTCATCTGGACATTGAGGTGCAGGACAGCAACGACCACGCTCCGCGCTTCCCTGAGGACCTGGTCACCATCGTCATCCCAGAGAACATGGAGCCTGGCTCCTCAGTCTATACCTTCCAGGCAATTGATGCAGATGGGAGTGGCCCCAACAGTGAGTTGCGCTACTCCATACGCCAGCGTTGGCCTGACACTACTGACCTGCTCACTCTTGACCCGCTCACTGGGCTGCTATCCGTGGAGCAAGGGCTGGACCACGAGGCCACCTCCGCCCTCTACCTTGTGGTCCAGGCCACGGACTCAGCCCTCAACAGCAGCCAGCAGCGCTGGGGTACTGTCACCGCTCGTGTCTTTGTGACTGACGAAAATGACAATGAGCCAGCCTTCACTTCACCCACCGCGGTCAGCGTGATGGAGGACCAGCCAGTGGGCTTTGTGGTGCTTTACATCATAGCCCGTGATCCTGACAATGGGGAGAACGGCAGAGTGTCCTACCACATCCTCACAGGGAATTCTGGGGGAAAATTCACCCTGAACTCCAACACTGGTGAGTCCATCCGCTTTTCCTTCTAGTTTAATGATAGAAATTGCCTAACAATTGCCATCCAAATCAATCATCCTCATAGAAGATTATAGTAGTTTAATGGCACCAAAACAGTGTGAATACCCTCCTTCTTAGATTATAAGAAGCATCAAGATGGCAAAGTCTGTCTAAATCCCTTGAAAACGTACGTGTATACCTCTGTTTTAATTTAAATTCATATTTGAGATTTATTTATAGGATGTAAGGATGTTAGCATTAGAAGGATGTCCCCAGAAGCCTCTAGTAACTGAAAGACCAGTTAGGACAGGATACTGTATGCCAAGTAACCCTCTGCTTTGAAGGAGCAAACCTTTTGAAGACCATGCATGTATGGCTAACATGGAGATGTCAAAGGAGGCATCCGCTGCATTTGTGTGTGATTCATGCAGAAAGCAATATGGTGGCCAAAGGCAGGAGGGAGACTCACACTGGCGAAACACTGCTGCCACTGATTTCGATGAGTCAGGCTTTCTTGGTCATAGAATTCCAGGCTGTAATTCCAACCAGACTGAAGCTGGAGCAGCAATTTATCTTAGGGGTTAGTGAGAGGCAAAATAAATAATAAAAGAAAAAAACTTCCAAAACAAGAACCACAGCAGACTCCACCCAGCTCCTGGTCCCCACCTCCACACCACACACACGCACAGTGTGCTCCGCGCTTTACAGCGCTTTGCACCCAAATTAAAAGCATGAAATTGGGCAGCTGTGTGAGCGTGTCTCTGCCTGGTCATTAACGGGCAGAGCAGGAGGTGGGGAGCGGTGCCTAATTCCAGCAGGGCACGGCAGATCCAGCCTTGCGTGATTGGAGCGTGTTTACTGTCTCGTACTCCTGACCGCAGCCCTGGTAGTTTGGAAACACTTGGAAGCTGTGGCCAGCTTGTCCCGATTCTCAGCTCCTACAGTAACTGTCAGGTAGGCAGGCATACGCTTACTGCGTTAACACCATGTGGAGAGGCACCTTGTCAGCTGGTCTCTGCTCCTAATGAAACCAAAAGCAATATGTTACTATAATAGTTAACAAAGATGCTTTTATCCAAAACGGTTTAGCCTCATGCTAATCAAAACAGCTGAAGCCAGCAGCAGTGCCTTTTTTAAAGGTCTGTTTCTTCATTCGGCATTATTGTCACCCTGTGCCATTCTGGGAACTCCCTCTTCAAGGGTGCAGCCTGCCTTTGTTGTACTCTTGGAAGCATCGCTGTTACCTGTTTTTGGCGGGAGCATTCAGGCATGACCCGCGCTGGCGAATCTTTCACTATCACTGCTTCTCCCAGGTTCCCTGTCCATCCTGAAGCCACTCGACCGTGAGGAACAGGACACATACAACCTCACCATCGTTGCCGAGGATCACGGGGTCCCCCGGCACACTGCCACTCAGATCTTGTCCGTCCAGGTGATCGACGTCAACGACGAGGCACCACTCTTTGAGAAGGATGAGTACCAGGCACAGGTCCTAGAAAACCAGAACCCAGGGAGCACTGTGCTGACGGTATCTGCCTCTGACCGAGATCAAGGTGGGTCACATCACTAACTGACCTCTCTCACTCTTCTCACTCACTATACCACCAAATATATTCAATACGCATCTTAATATTACCATCCATTGTCCTGGAACCTGGAGGCTTTCCCAACTAACACAGGCGGTGAGACAAAGGAGACCATGGACAGGATGTCAGTCCATCACAGAACACGCGCTCGTATACACACATTGGCCATTCAGAGACACTGATTTTGGGTTGAGTAGAGACCTGACCAGATAACAAGTGAACAAATACCACAGAGAGCCTGGGCTGTGAATCAAACATGAGTCTCTGGAAGTGTCAGGCCACAGTACTGTCCTGTCAACCCATCATGCCACCTTTCATTAATCCTCACTATAATAGCCTTTCCACAACCACATCACCAGCATGTGTTTTTAACTGGTGTCAATGCGGGGGGAG
>JABFDZ020000040.1:13280999-13305831 GCA_019775955.2 Pollimyrus isidori | reverse complement strand
CCCCCCCCCCCCCCCCCCCCCCCCCCCCCCCCCCCCCCCCCCCCCCCCCCCCCCCCCCCCCCCGCCCCGCGCCCCCCGGCGCGCGCCCCGCCCCCGCCCCCGTACTGGCAGTTTGCATTCTCCTGGATTGAATCAGACTCACATAAAACAGAGCGATTATAAACTTTCTCTCCAGGACCAATTAATGAGGTAAACAGGTGGTGGTGCCAGACTATTCTCTCTTAGCACGCGATCTGGCAGCCAGACCCCGGCGGCAACCACAGGACAGCACTGCTTAAGAAGCAGAATTCATTCAAAATAAATACAGCAAATGCACGAGAGCCTTCTTTACACATGTTACCAAAATAACTCTAAGATTGCTGTTGTCATGCTGAGCCTCTGACTTATGTTTTCTCCTAACCTGAGAGTCATGAGTGACCTATAACAGGGTTGATGGTGGTTGGTCAGGACAATAAAATGATCCTTAACTTTTTTCAGGGTCCAACAGCCATCTCACCTATGGGGGCATTGTTGAGGAGTGTTTCACCATCAACCCAAAAACCGGTGTCATAACTGCCACTAGGGCTTTGGACAGGGAGGTTCAAGAACACTATACAGTGACAGGTAATTCTCCTCGGGGTTGGTCTGGAGACCTCTTGCCATGAGTGTGTAATCAGTATCATGAAAAGGAGTCCCTCCTTTTTCAACATGATGATGCCATTCACCACAAACATCTGCATCATTTCTTGCAGTGTATGCAAAGGATGGCGGAATCCCACCCAACATTGCCAAGGCAACTGTGACGATTACAGTCATGGATGACAACGACAACAGACCTACCTTCACTGCATCTTTCTATAGCCTGGAAGTGCCTGAGAATATGGAACCTGTGGAGCTCTTTACCTTGAGGGCCACAGATCAGGACATGGGGGCCAGTGGAGAGGTGGAGTACAGGATCACAGGTGGGGGCCGCTAGGCACTGAACCCGCAGCTACAGCACATTAACTGTGTCCACATTACACAGTTACACATAAACTTGTACAGCTTGCTCTCAAACTTAATCTTTAGTTATTCAACAGAGACGAGTGGTTCTTATTATGAATAGTATTGCCTCTTGGAATCCGCTATGTAGTAAACTGATATCTTGGGTATTTGAACGTTTTTGCTGTTTAGAAAATCAAATGGTGTAGAAAAAATCTGATCATGGTTAAAGTATTTCAGCTTGCTTTCAAAAGAATCTTACCCTCACATTTTTGCCCCTATACTAAAGTTCCCCACATTGTTTGTGTGTGTGTTTCTGCCCCCCCCCACCCCACAGCTGGAGACCCAGCAGGAGATTTCCATCTGGACAGCACCTCAGGAGTTCTCTCCACATCCAGGCCTCTGGACCAGGAGGGAAAGGCCAACTATGTGCTGACTGTGGTTGCCGAGGATCATGGGACTCCGTCTCTGCGAGGCACTGCTACCGTGGAGGTGTCTGTCCTGGACATCAATGACAACAGTCCAGAGTTTGAGCAGAGCAGCTACACCGTCGATGTCCCTGAGGACACACCTGTGGGCTCCTTCTTGGTGAAAGTGACCGCCATTGACAAGGACCTGGGCGATAACAGCAAAGTCCTGTACTTCCTGAGCAAGGAATCACATGGCACGTTTCACATAGACCAAGACACGGGAAGCATCACTACGGCGGTGCCTCTGGATCGTGAGAGACTAGCTGCCTATAGCTTCCACGTCTTTGCAGTAGACTCCTCCCCAGCTGACCCTCGCAACACAACAGCCGAGGTATTTGTCAGCATCCTGGACATCAACGATAATGCACCCTTCTTTGTCCAGGATCCTCTCATCATCAATATCTCCAGCTTTGGCATCCCTAGTCACCGAGTGGTGGCCACCATGAGGGCCGAGGACAGGGACTTTGGTGCTAATGGATCTGTGTTCTACCGATTCGCCAGCCTGGCACAAGGCTTCGCTATCAACTCCCTGACGGGGGCTATCCAGGTGACAGAAAGCCTGCAGTCTCTGACCCAGCAACAGCGCACCCTGATCGTGGAGGCTATGGACCAGGGCAACCCAGCACAGTCATCCCTGGGTGTGGTGATCATCTACATCAAGGAGCAGGAATACCAGGGAATTCGCTTCTCTCGCAACACACGAGATGTCAGCATCCAGGAGAACGCAGCCAAAGGTCAGTAAAAATCTCAGTTTGCTGGGGATTAAGCTTTTTTGGCCACTGTCTAAACCAGTGTTTCCCAATGCAGCCTTCAGGGACCCACAGACAGTCCATGTTTTTGCTCCCTCCCAGCTGGGAGGGAGCCGGGAAGGACCAAAAATGTGGGCTATCTGTGAATCCCTGAGGATCAGGTTGGAAAACATTGGTCTAAACTGTAGATTACGTTGAAGGTGATTAAGGAATAACCAGTAAAATATAACGTTAAAATCATTGGTGTCCTTAAGCCGTTTCATAGTTGAATTCAATATCAACAGCAACATATAGAGCAGATCAATTTTCAAGTTTGGGAATCATTTGTCTGTACTTCCCCCAGGCACAGCTGTAGTGCAAATCCAAGCCCAACATCCTGACGGCTCCCACAGGGGCATCAGCTACAGTCTCTTTAGTGGCAACCGACACAAGTCATTTCGTATCAGTTCCACCACAGGTACGGCTCAGTGGGTTAAGAGCAGAATGAGCTTCATGCTAATTCCATATGCTATAAACATGAACACCAATTTAATGGAACAATAAATACTAATTAAGTGAACAATTAAGACTCCTTCTCGCTCCTTTTCTTTGTTTTCCCATTCCTACATTAGGTGAGATATTGGTTCAGAGCTCTACTGGCTTGGACTTTGAGGAGAGCCCCAGGCTCCGCCTAGTGGTGAAGGCTGAAACTGCATTATCAAGCACCTTCATGGCTGTTAACCTGATCCTGCAGGATGTTAATGACAACCTGCCTCGCTTCCAGCTGCAGAATTACATTGCATATATTCGGGAGGCTCAGGGATATGACTTCCCCATCATTCAGGTATCACCGATATTACCTGCATATTAGCATTAGGCTTTACTAGAAGCATGCACCAGTCTTACTGCTAAATCCATACTGTAAGTATCATTACTTTTTTGTTGAAAACTAGATTTAGCTAAGTCTGTGGCATTAATACATATCTGGTGAATGATTTACATAGGCAAATAATGTCCAGGTCAGTATTTTGTAAATGTCGCTTTGTATATTTTTATAAATATTTTTGCTTTCTCTGCCTTCTACATAGGTTATGGCTGATGACCTCGATCAGGGTCAAAATGGTCAGGTGACCTACTCCATCAGGTCCTCCTCCATGAGCGGCCTCTTTAGGATTAACCCCTTAACAGGCAGCATCACCACTGTTGCCATCATGGACAGAGAGATCTGGTCACAAGCAAAGTGAGGGCTCATGTCTTCTCATTTATTATCAAATCTTTGCTCTGGTCACCCAGCTAATAGGCCAGGAGGCACGGGTAACTTTTAGAGTGTCGATAAGAATACAGTGATGAACAATAATGAAAAAAATATTTAATTCAAAATGACAAAACTTTATTAAAAGCAAAACAAAAGGTTATATCCTATAAATATATATAGTGGTACCTCAGAACTCGGGTTCCAATCCTATAAAGTTCGAGTTCTGATCGAATTTTCCCCATAAGAAATAATGGAAAACCAATTAATCGGTTCCCAGCCCCAAAAAATGATACCGAAATGTTTTTTTTTTAGCATTTAAACAAAATGAATAGGATAAAACAAGAAGAGTGCTGTACTAAACCCATCTAAGCACATTTTTCAAAACAATAATTTGTAAAGTAAGAAAATTAATGCATCCAAGCAAAAAAAAAAAAACAAATGTGTCCTACCCCGATCGTCCGCTCGTGTGGAATCCCTGTGTGATCAGCTGTTTCTGGTTGTTGTCATTAGTCGTATGTATTTAGTCCGCGTTTCAGTTTATTTCCCCAGTCTGGTAATTGTATTGTTCGTCTGCGTTTTGCCTGCAATACCCGTAATTAAACCGATACCCTGACGTCTGTGCCTTTGTCTCCATTCCGCTCGGCACAACAATATCATTATAATTAAATGTATTAATGATCATGGGGTGAAGATGAAGAAATGATGCATGATTGTTAATGATGTAAAAATCTTTTAAAATGCATTTTATTACATAGTAATAATTACTAGATAATAATAATAATTACTAGATTACTGTCTGTCATTGTTTAAATGTATTTTTACTGTCTACATATATGTATTCAGTTAGTGTGAACACGCACAACGCTATGACAGGTAATGCGAGGCTGAGACTGAAGCTTTACCCTTTTTTTCCGCTGAGATTCGTGCCACGTGACTCATTTCCCTGCATGTACAAATTATCTTAGACCGGTGTTCACGGTTCGACTTCTGAGATTCAGATTATGTTCTAGGTAATTTTTTCAAACTGGTTGGTTCGACTTTGAGTCAAAATTCGAGTTCTAATGAGTTACAGTACTGAGGTATTACTGTATGTATATATATCCTATCCTTTATAAGTTTTTAAGAAGCTAACCCACAATTGGATATGACTTTATGCCCCCCCATGCCCCCCCATTCAGAAAGACATCCAGCAAGTTGTGTCATCCTCATCCCATCAGTGAACTCCCAAACAAAAACATCTCCTAAACCGTCACCTCCTTCCAACTTCTCTAACTTTCATCTCAGGTGGTGTCCGCCTCCCTGCAGCCTGCAGATACCTCGTTATGTTTCTCGAAAAAGTTCAGACAAATTGTTTGCGTAGCCTTCTCTTGCCTCAGGAAAGAGGAAAATAAACAAATCATCTCACATAACATTTGGGCAATAACGTCCAGTAGATTATTAATGTGTAAGATGTTCTGGAAGATAGTGTGATCTTACAGTGCGGGGGCATTTGACAGATGGTGCATATCAGTGAGGAAGGGGGTCTCTGAACTATCAAAGTTTGGGAACTCCTGCCAGGTATCCTACAACAGACATGTGTTTTCCCTCAGATCCGGCCCTCAGATCTCTTTATTTCCAACCAAGACCCATGGCGGTGTCCAAGTTTGACTTTACAAATGTGTTCCTACACCTTAATGGGTATTAAAACAATCCCCATGAAATGCTTTATAAAAGCAGAGCAAGGGGTGAACACAGAATAACCGCGACAGGTTCCGTGAGGACAGGGTCTAACGCTTCACTGCTGTACTGTCAGGCTTGTCGTCACAGCGACAGACCGGGGCACTCCCAGGCTGGCAGGTACTGCCACCCTGACCATCATCGTCATGGACGTCAACGACAACAGCCCCACCATCCCCCTGCCTCGGGAGGTCCGCATACCTGAGAGTGAGTGACGTGACCTTTGTGACCTTGACCTGTAGTAGCCTTGTCTGTGTGAGTGCTCATATCTTAGAAGCCGATGACGCAGAGTAACCTACAATATAAAGAAATGAAAAGCTATCATTTTATTCTCTAAGGAGACTCAGGAAGCACATTTTTCCCATTCATATGAATGCTTAATATTTTAAAAAGCCGTGCTTCTCAAAGAACCTTTTCTGAATAGGTGATATAAAGATTTCAGCTAGTGCTTACCCTGATTCTGATACCCGCAAGTACCACTGACCATACTTGGCCGTGCTCTGGCCAAGAGAAGCAATAAATTGAATAAATTTAATTTAAATATAATAGCTTCTGGAAACAATGTAAAATCTGCTTTTGCCTGCTGCACTCATCAGGATTTCTGTGCTTCACTTTTCCCACCAACCTCTGTGCACAGACACCATGATCGGCACGGAGATCACACAGGTGACCGGAAACGATGTGGATTCAGGCCCACCCCTATCCTACACGCTGCAGCTGGACATTCACTCCCAAGGGAGGTTTGGGATTCACCGCTATGGGGGAGGGGTGTCCCTGACGGGCCCGCTGGACTTTGAGGAGCGGACCTGGTACATGCTGACTGTCCACACCTCGGACTCGAGGCACCAGAGCGAGGCCAACATAACGGTGCTGGTGGAGGATGTGAATGATAACAGTCCCACTTTCACCCAGGATCTGTACCAGGTACCCACCTCAAGTCCCCTATTTTCTTATTAAAATCATCGTTTTCCTTAATTTTTTTGAAGGAGGCTAAAATGTTGCTTGGCTCATAATTTATTGTTTTTTACCATGCAGGATGAGTTGCAGATGTGTCTCTGGTGCTGTAATGTAATTTTTCTGTGCCTTTGCCATCTCCATATGATAAAATCACAATAACTGCCTTTAGACCTGTTCCTTAGGGGGCTTATTTTAAAGGTTTTTCACACCCCGTTAAATTTAATAGACAAGCCAGCAAATGTCACTCAAAGCAGGAGCATTTCACAGCATTTCCATCACACATAAACTTAAGGTAATTAAACTTTTATGGTGAATTTGGACACAAATCCAGCTGCGTGTCCGAGGGAGGTGCTTGACACTAGCCTTTTGATTTTGAATGTCCTGCAAAATGCATGAAGTGATGTCATTCTGCTGGAGCAAAAATGAGAGCCCATTAGTTACTGTTCTTTGGTTTACTAGGTAACTTTGCCTGAGTATTCCGCACCAGGCAGTTCTATTATCACGGTAACCGCTACGGACCGAGATTCTGGGGAGAATGGGAAGGTCACGTACCGAGTGATGTCATCGACCCTGGATGGTTTTTACATCGACCCCAGCAATGGTAAGGATGCAACACCTCTGTCGTTTGCTTTTGGTGCTACCAAGCTAAGACGAAAAACTGGTGTCCATAGGAGGGCAGCTTTCTGGGAAGTTATTGATTTTAAATGTCATTTCATCTGATAATTTGTTACCATATAAATTAATGATATACTATACATATTGGGCGTTTTAAAAGGAAATGATTGTAGTGACATGAAGGTGTAGCTGCTACATGGAGACTGAACTGTAGCACTGCTGGAGCAAATGCGAGCATTGTTCATGGTGTATTCTTCTTTTGACATTTATCACTTTTGTCTTTTACCAGGCACCCTGTTTATCAACCAGAAAGCAGAATTTGACTCAGAGCATCCTTCTATCATTGTGGTGATCGAGGCCCGAGACGGCGGAATCCCATCATTGTCCTCCATCACCACCGTGCAGATTCTTGTGACAGATTTCAATGACCACCCACCCATGTTCCACCAGTCAAAGTACAGGGCTTCAGTGTCAGAGGATGGTCTGCCCGGAGTTACTATCCTCACCCTGGAGGCGGTGGATGGAGACTTATCACGGGAAAACTGCGGCTTTGACTTCACCATTGCCAGCGGCAACGCAGGGAATGCCTTCCAAATCGAGAGCAGCGTGCGCTTCCTGGAGGGGCGGGGTTTCCAAACTGTGGGCACACTCATACTGGCTGAACAGCTGGACTTCGAGTCCCAGCCTTCCTACAACCTCATGGTCGTGGCGTCTGACCGCGGAGTACCACAGCGCAGCTCTAGCGTGGAGGTCATCATCATTGTAACTGACGCCAATGATAATCCTCCAGTATTTAGCCGTACGGAGTACAGTGTGGCGCTAAGCGAGGGGTCCCCCACCGGAATGGAGGTCCTGCGCTTGACCGCCACTGACCTGGACTCTCCTGTGAATGCCAAAATTCAGTACATTATCAGCTCAGGGAATGAGATGGAGCTGTTCTCAGTGGACCAGTGGACAGGAATTATGCGGCTCCAGAGACCTTTGGACCGTGAGAGGCAGTCTGCCCATGTGGTCATCATCCAGGCCTCCGATGGCAATGGTCACTATGCCCTGGCTCCCGTCAATGTAGAAGTGAAAGACATCAACGATAACAGACCTTATTTCCCCCTCAAAATGTTGACAGTAAACATCCGTGAAAACCAGCCACCCAATGTACTCGTCACCATGCTGCATGCTATTGACTATGATGCTGGTATCTACGGCCAGTTACAGTACTATATGTTGGAAAACTCTGGAGTTGGTAGAGATGCCTTCACGGTCAACAAGACATCAGGGGAGGTCCGAACTCGCATGTCATTTGACTATGAGAAAGTCAACTCTTTCAGCTTTGTGGCTCAGGCCACAGATCCCGGGAACTACTCAGCCACAGTTACCGTGCAGGTTTATGTGACTGGCGAAGATGAATATGAGCCAGTTTTCACCACAACAGACTTGTCTTTTAAGGTTCCTGAGGGAGCTAGGAAGGGGCAGAGCATTGGCCAGGTGCATGCCAGAGATGAGGACAGTGGTGTAGATGGCATTGTGCTGTATTCCATCGTCAATGGTTCACCATACTTCGACATCAACAAAACAACAGGTATCATATTCCTTAAGATGGACGGGTCGAGCACTCACACTGTTGGCGGACGCTCTAAGAGGGCGATTCGGCAGATGGAGCTGGATGTGATGGCCCATAGCCCTTTGGAGACCTCCCGTGTCGCTATAGCACAATTAACCATTGACATTACCCACACTTCTTTTGGCCTAGTGTCAGATGTCAACATGATGCTTGTAAGCATTGTGGCTGCTTCCCTGGGGTCCATTGTTGTCTTAGTCATCATTGCCAGCATCCTCGTCCTGTTGAGGTCAAGACGCCAAAGGAAAAAAGAGGATGACCATAGCAGAACAGTGGCACCTGGCACTGTCTTGCATAAGCTTGATGAATCGAGGATGACTGGAACTGAGAGAATCTATCATCAGACGTTACCGGGATACACTACTGATCAGGGAGGGACAGGCGGAGTGCCATATCCCCGTGGAGGATCCCTGGACCCCTCTCACTCCAGTGGAAGGGGCTCTGCTGAGGCAGAAGCAGCCGAAGATGATGAGATCCGGATGATCAATGAGTACCCACGAGTCTCCAGCATCTCTTCCTCCATGCAGGAGCACATTTCTGCTCGGGGGCCTGATTCTGGAATCCAGCAGGATGCCGACCAACTGTCAGATACCTCTTGTGAGCCAGGGATGGAGACTGGACAGTGGTTCAAAGGAAAGAAGCTGGGAGTGCTTACTGGGACTTTGTTGCCTGGACAGCACCCCATCTATAGGGATGAAGGTGGAGGCTACTTGAGTGTGGGAAGAGGGCTAAGTCTTTCACACCCCAAGGACTATTCTTTTCCTGAAGATGGGAAGCCAGCCGTAGATGGGTCTCTCACAGCCATTGTGGCCAGCGATGAAGAGCTTCGGGGCAGCTACAACTGGGACTATCTGTTGAACTGGTGCCCTCAGTTCCAGCCCCTGGCCAGTGTTTTCACAGAGATTGCCCGCTTAAAGGATGAGAATGCTCCACCCAGTCACCGTCGACCCTTTCAGCCCAAATCAAAGACAGACCCCAAACCTAGAATCGATCCACCACCCCTCATTACATCTGTAGCCCATCCAGGGGCCAAATCTGTCCCTCCAAAGCCAGCCATTGGACGGACGTTCCCACACTTGCTGTCCCTTCGGCGATCACCCATCAGCCATGATGGCTCCATTTCTTCAACAGCCATGTCCCCCAGCTTCTCCCCCTCGCTCTCACCACTGGCGGCCTGCTCCCCCACCATCTCCCCATTTGGAGTGAGTCAGGGTCCCCCGACCTCCATAATAAGCACGGCAGAGCACTCTCTGGAGCAGGGTGAGGAGGCAGAGATGAGGATTTGACACCACTGGTCTCAGGACATACTGTGATACCTTAATGCTAACATAGTGTCATTACTCCCTTCCTGCCTGGTACTGTATTGTTCTAGGGAACCTCAGTATTTCAGTAGTGCTGCTCAGCCTCACTGGCTGGCCAGAGGGTTGATGGCCTGGCACTGTTCAGTTGAGCATATATGTGGATCAAGGTTTTTCACGTCTCAATGAAACCATGTGGTCACCCTTTATCAGTGATCTCCTCCCTTCAAATCCAAGTGGTGTTCAAAGACATCTGCAACCACCCAGTTTTTGCACATATATAGGGGCCAAGTTTGCTGAGTTAAAAACACTTTGTTTATATATATTTTTATACTGATTTTTGTTAATGGGAAATGTCAAACTATTCATGCCATGGGGCTGTCATTTCGTTTGGTTATACATGTATTTCTGTATGTAAGAAGAGCTTGAATGCTTGGGTTTGTTATTGGGACAGTCATTTAATGTGTTTGTGATTCTGAGTATTTACAGCGTGTGACTGAGTACATTTTCATTTTAATATATTTATAAAAAAAAGAGATAATGCTCGCTAGAAGAACAGATAATAGTTCAGTTCTTGGTATGCTGTATAATTTGACAGTTTTTTTCTTGGGGTTCACAGCTGATGTGAGGGTGTTAGGCATTAGTAAGGCGCTTAGTGCTTAACAAAGGCATAGGGCTTCCCACATGGAATGGAAGCTCGAAATCTCTGTCAGAGATGTGGCCTCAGTTTATCACAAGAGATTTTGATGGCCAGGGTATCATTGTATTTACAGTCAACATCCTGTACAACAGTTCAGAATTCTTGTGCCTGACATGAGACATCAACTAACACACCTTCAGCAAAGTGTTTGTGGCAGTTGATGGCAGCTATATACTAAATTCCCAAAGTAAATGTATCATAAATGCTAAACATAGTAACTCAGACACAAACACAATCTTGATGTACTAGTAAACTGGAAAAACCTGGCCCTCCTCCAGCAGTTTTTATAAATTCAAACTGATGCGTTCTCTCATTATGTAAATAGTTTTTTTTCTTTTACATCCATCAAGAATCACTGAGCTGAACATTACGGACAAGTGAAGATTATGTTTTCATTGATCAACCAGGTTAGGTCAGGGGAATGTTTTGAAGAATGTATATATTGTTGACGTAGCTCAGTAGTCTAAGGATATTTCCCTTGTATGTTCCCTCAAGTGGACTACGGTCTTGTTTACATAACTTTGATGGATATTTGCCTTTTTTCCCTAAGTGGGAGGACTAAGAATTTTTCTATAATTCTGAACATTGTTTTGTAGAAATGTGTAATTTAATAAAGCTTTTTCAATGACAAGACTAAAGCAGTTGGAGAAAATAAAGCTGAGCAAAGAAAACAATAAATTTAGAAACACAAAAAAAACCTGTCTGTTGTGCTGAGTCAGCATTCTCCTGTTCTTGTTGCAGTTCCATTCTATTGTATTTTTCTGTGGAAAGTCTTGTCTTTTTTGTGCCTTTTTGCTGTTAATGCCAACTGCTGATGTCCATCTTTGGTGAACTGTATAAACTCCTTTTAGTGTCTTAGAAGCTCACTATATAACTTTAATCTTGTTTCTATGGCAACAGAGTTCAGGAAAGTTAAAACACTGTTGAGACAACAAACGGACCATACCAAAACAAACTTGTAAGGGGGGGGGGGGGGATTCAGAAATGACATCACACAATTTCAGCCAGTTCTGCCATTCTTTTGTGAAACAGCTGTCCTTGTAGCATGACTCTTTGGCTGGTTTTGATTCATATAGACGTTAGCGCTAAAATATACCAGCAGTATCTATGTTAAAAACTATCCATCGGTGGTCATAAGTACGGGGCCTGCCTGGGACTAGGATGACGATTGGGTCGCAAGTCATCCAGTTCACCCCTTTGGCCAGGAGAGAATGTTGTCGTTCTTGAATTCCTCAGTCTCTGAAGCATTGATCAAACTCTTTACAGCAGTCAGAGATAGAGGCCTTGGGGGAACATTTGTGTAAGACCCCAGCGTATGAATGCAAGCATTTTTCCGTCGTCTGGAAATTCTATCTTCCCATTTGTTTTGGAAATGGCTTTCCTAGCTGTTTTGCTTCCAACTGGTAACATGTCAGTACAGCTTATTTATTTTTTATTAGCTGGGAGTCCAGTGTTCTTTGGACGATAATGACAGGTTATAAAAGTCTCACTTCCTTTCAGTTATCTAATCTTAGAGAACATTTCTAGTTTTTTTTAAAAAAGTGGTGTTCTCCTACAGTGTTTGAGTCCACACCACAGGATCATGTCGTCATAGTCAAACTGTGGAGCGATACATCATATTTGAAAAATATGCAAAACCCAATTATTTGTTCCCATTTGAGAGTGGTTCTAAGCTTCTTTTTTTTTACTCAAGGTCCCCCTGTTTTCAGGAAAACATGTTTGGGGCTGGGGCGGCATGGTGGTGCAGTGGTTAGCACTGTTGCCTCACACCTCTGGGACCCAGGTTTGAGTCTCCGCCTGGGGCTTCCTGTGTGCGGAGTTTGCATGTTCTCCCCATGTCGTCGTGGGGTTTCCTCCAGGTACTCCGGTTTTCCCCCCACGGTCCGAACACATGCTGAGGCTGATTGGAGTTGCCAAATTGACCATAGGTGTGCATGTGTGTGTGACTGGTGTGTTAGTGTGCCCTGTGATGGGCTGGCCCCCCATCCAGGGTTGTTCCCTGCCTCGTGCCCGTTGCTTCCGGGATAGGCTTCGGACCCCCCGCGACCCAGTATGGATAAGCGGTTTGGATAATGGATGGATGGATGGATGTTTGGGGCTTCCTAGGTTATGATGTTATATTTTTTCTTCTTTTTCTGCAATTATGACAAATATTGCCAGTGTTTTTTTAATATAAGCATATTTTATTTGGTTACACTGGCAACATAATTTCTTTTGTTGAAATAAAAAAAGAAACAAGGATTCACTCCTCTATGTCCACCAACATTATTTTTTCTCAATTTAAAACATTACTCTCAAAACAGAAGACCAAAAGAATGGCTCAAATTTGAAGCCTGACAACCCTTAAAAGTGTGTTGAAGGTGAAAAGACCATCATTCTAAAGTATTAGCAAATACTTTATATTTTTAACAACATACCAAAACAAAATGAACCAAGTAACAATGATCCCTCACCTTTCTCCTCCATCAGCTTATCTGTGAGATACCGCCAAGTGCATGGTTTGATGTTAGCTGTGAATTCTGGGATTGTGAGCTATCACCACAGCTCTTGAACTGTTCACAACCAGGAAGGAATACTATTGATCTCTATTAAGAAATATTTACTAAAACCCTGATTTTAATTCACAGTAAAAGAATATTGATATAAAAGGTATTGTGTCATCGTATATCTCATTTGAAAATATCAATATACCATAAAAATTCATACCACCCAAAAACTCATACTACCTAAATTCGTAGCAACTTATTTTCATAATTTTCTTCTGCACTTTTAAAAAAAATTGCACAGCCCCTCTTGGGCCTTGCTGTGGCCCCCTAGTGGACCGTGCCCCCCTCCCCCATTGAGGACTACTGCCCGAAGAGTCTAGAACTGTCCCATAAATAGCGGATTATTTTGAGTGTGATACAGTGTTGCAGTTTAGCCTCCAGGTGTTTGTATATTAAACTTGAACTCATCCATCATTAACAGAAATAATCTGGGTACTGTATTGATTTTAACCTGTGGATATTTCTCATAGTTTTAACTTGCTAACAAAACAGCACATTGCCCTAGTGTGCGTTTTAACATTTTTATTGTAATTTAACTGAAGAGCACTTTTCCTTTTACTTTTTCAGTATGATTTGTTTTGTTGTAAAAATTGTAAATGGCAGTATACTTATCAATAATAATTGCAAATGTTGTCAAGGAAATTAGGCAATGTGAAATTCACATAGTAAGAGAAATATATATCAATATTTGTTTCCAAAATTATTTTCCGTTTTAGACACATAGATATATTGGTGTTTATCACCGTGCCTGTTTAAAAACTTCCTTCTTCTATTGTTATATTGTCTTATACTTGGTTTACATAAAGCTTAAATTAAATGTAGCTGATAGCCTCCACATTATTTTCTAAAGCCTCTGGAACTCCTTTTTTGAAGACAATAGATTTTTTCCTATTAGCTAAATCTCATGATGTCATTAATAGCCTCTAGGGACTGTAGAATCTGAGAAGGCTACAGCTGAAGAAAAAATAAATTAGACCAAAAGGGTCTTTAAAAGACAGCACATTTAGAATTTTATCACTCAAATTGTCTAATAGACTTGATTTGTATGTCTTCTTACAAGAAAACCACAAGAGTGACTCTGGAGAAGTCTGGTGTTTCTAAACCAGAAGTCACCTTTTGTGAATATGCTGCATAACAAGCTCTGTTCTTGGGCATTTTGCCTCTTAAATACACATTTACTGAAGTAAATCTTTTAATACCTTCATCCCAAAAAACGCTTGGTTAAAGTTTTGGTTAAATCATGTCTAACACGGAACTCATGATTAATTTAACTCCAGATCCACATTCATCTGTTGAAAATACATAGCTAAAGATATTGGTATTGTCTTGTTTTATGTAGTTACAAATAGTCCTCAATGAATAGTATTATAGTTATTGTATATTACTGATGTATTTGTAATTACCGTTGGTGATGCCTCATTTTTCTATATTACTAATCGTAGTAGTGAAAGGGCATTTTTAGAGCAAAGTTACTATGCATTGTTTCTATGGTTACTGATAGCCGACTTCTGTTCCCATGGTAACCACCACTCTGACCACAACCACTTCAGTCCAGAAAATATGCTACACACAATGCAACAGAGTAAGCTTAAAGCTGCTTCACATGTAATGGCACAAACACAGCCAGACCTCAGAGATTTTATATGGTTTTCAACAAATTGGAACCACATTTATGGGACATTTAGGTGAAAAGGCACAGCTTACTGAGAATTGTCTTGGACTTGACATATTCTTCTGTGAATTGCAACAGCTTCCATTTCAAGTTTGTATTTAAAATATGTTTTGGAAAGGAAAAAAATTAGCACCTAACTGTGCAAATTTCAATTCATTTTTTTTTTGTGGCAGTCCCATGAAGGAGGTGATGTTAGAAGAGTGTTTAACTCGTGGGACTGCCTTGGAGTATTACAGCAAGGCTTCCCAGCACGGCTACGAGTTATGGAGGCAAGTGCAAGAGGCCCATGACTGGGAACCATGCAGAGGCTCTGTCAGCAGTGCCTGATGAGTCCCGTTCCACTAGACAGAAGGGCACGTATACAGCTATTGATCTCGATATGCTGTTTCGTAGCTCGTCAGTTAAAACCCTTGCATGCTCTGCATGCTCCTGTAAGAGTATCCCCTTAAAAGGTACTCCTAGTCTTCCAACAGCAATACTGCAATCCTCTCAAATGTACGCCATGAAAGGGGCCAGGCTACGAAAAGTTATCGCTAATGGTATCTCCTAGGCTGTGTGATTACTGTTAATACACAAATCCCTCAAGATTGACATTACAAAAATTCCCATTGCTTCTGCCAACATACAATTTCATCCCATTTATTATTCCTTAATCTGTACATCGGTTACCCATTTCAAAATGTTATTGTAATATTTCTGTTAGAGTTTCCCTCATGCTCACATGAATGTGAGGGTCATTTGAGGAGAAGACCTCCCTTTGGCTTCCCGTGTCCTCTCTAACCTCATGTTCGTGACGTAGTTACGCTTGCTACAGACATGCCTCGATGCCAGGCTTGGTCCTGTCAGCACATCTTGGCCATTATTCATCTATGGGATGCGACTAAAACTCATGTCTATACTTGCTCAGTCCCATTTCCTGTGAATGGCTGCCCTGAGATGTACACAGTGAAGGTGTGTGTTTTTTTTTCTAATTGGATATTTATTTTTATAAGATTCACCTGTACCAGAGCCACTCACGATAAACCTCTACCGATTCAACACCATATTTTATATGCAGCAAATTGAATTTTCAGACCAAGTGAGAAATTGGAATTGGTTGCAGGATGTGACAGCACTTGGCGAAATACAACTGGTCAGCCATGTGGAATTTTCAGGTGTACCAGCTATTATTGCTCACGACACCTTAAAACTGTTTTTTTGTCAACACTGCCTTGGACTCCAGTTGATACTGAAACATGGGAATGGACCTGGGAATTATTGCAAGATGAAGGCAGGAAAAAAGCAATTTCATTTCTAAATGTTTTTAAAAATGTATTTTTTTCTTAATGGAGAATGGAACGTGGTTCTTCAATTTCGCATTTGCATGTGGAATTTTAGGTTTTATCTGCAGTGATGCAGTTTCTGTTACATGGTCTCAAATTATCTGCCTGGGCACAGTGGTGATAGTGTTGTCTATCATTGTATTGATAAAAAAAATCCCCAATAAACGTTAAAACATTTGATAAAAAACAGCACTTATATCTCATTTGTGAATACATTTGATAAATTATAGAAACTTTGGAAAAGAATGTTTTGTTGAACCTTTGGATAAGGAATGTTAATTAATGCAGCAAACATACCCAGCATTTTAAATGGACTAAATCACAGGGCTTCTTGGATAAGGGTATGAGCTCAGCAGCGACATAATAACAATAATGAAATAATGACCTTGAGGTCTTGCCGTTTGTTCCATGAGTCTGAGCAGCATAACACTGACCAGTATCTATACGATGATTGTGTCTTTTCCATCCAGACTGCCAGTGTGGTTCAGTGAGGGATTATTTTTAAAATTAAACACTGCGCAAGCTGTGTCGTAACACTTTACACATACGCCATTTCTCAGTGGATTCCGAAACATAGGAACTTTCAGAACCACACAGATTGGATGGATGGGGTTATAATTTAAATTTGACCTGATAATTTCAATTTTATCAGGATGTATTAAGGAGATCTATAATAACAATGTGAGAGTTTACTCAGTGCTTTTGTGCTGGGTAAATTTCACCAGCCTTTGACCAACAAGGCAATTAGACTCTTCAAATGAGCTCCAGCAGAGGGCAGATTGCTCATAATGATCACATGGCACAGCTATGTCTGATGAGGACAGGACCAGGTCAAGGGGAGCAGCATCTCACTCGCACGGTCCTGGGTTGCCGCTCTTGTCCCGCCAAAGTCCTGCCAGGCAGCTTGCGTGACTAGGAGGGCTGAAAAAAAGCCTTCGGAGCCTTTTGGCACGCCATCCCTAGCAACTATTTTTGGAGTATCTGGTTTTTTCTTTAAAAACAACACCAAAAAAATGGTCCAGGAGAATCAGGCAGCAGGGATGAAAGTAGTCTGTTTCTCATTTGGTGGGCGCTGCCTCCTGCCTAGCCACTGAGTCGCGCAGGCCACAGCGTTGTAGAGAGGCAGAGGGGAGAGCTTTTCTTTGGGGGGCGTGCTTTTCTCGGCACAGCCCAGCCCAGGCTCAGCTGCCCCCTCCCATCTCTGCCCTGATCCTGCGTCACAGTGTGTATCACCTAGCAACCACTCCGGACTGCTTCTCATTAAAGCAGCCAGCTGTGCAGGTATCCCAGCACTCTGCTTTTTCACTCTGTATCATTTTCGTCAAAAGAGCACAACTGGTTTTTGTTGGTGGTTGCAGGCTCATTGCTAATTGTTCTTTTGTTTTGCTCTTTCTTAAATTCATTTGTACTCTTCCCTTCTGGGTGGCGGCAAGACTTTACTGCTTTTTTATTGAAAGAATTAAGATGAAAGAACAATTGTTAACCTAAGAAATGTGTGTGAACATGAACACTCCGCAGCTGGATTCAGACTGACAGACCAGTATGTTTTCAGAACGGCGGCGCTGCTCTTTTGCTGGACCCATTTTTGCTCACTCTTTGCTGACAGCAGCAGCTCAGTGAGAGTCGCTGTCAACAGACAATCCATATTTAACTCCCTTCTAAGAAAAACTTTTGCTGTCTCAACTGAACACTAAGACCTCAACACTCAATTGTCGCTCCTCAAGTTCTTCTCGATGTTCTGCATTACCAGCAATCAGGAAATACACAATATTTCAAAACTAACTCGTATATCATACAAGCAGATCGCTTCTCTACAGCAGTGGTTCTCAAACTGTGGGTCAGGACCCCACCCCCACGCTCAGTGAATATTATCATGGAGGACCCCCTACTGGTCATGAGACTTTTTTGGGAGGTTTCCAGACAAAACTTTTGAGAAGAACCAATGCTCTTGAGAAAATGAGATAAGCTGTGGTAAGGTGTTTATGAAAAGGGATGTGACAGGAAATAGCCCAGACACCATGTTCACTCCCTGTATGCTGACTCTTGTATTTTTCCTGTCCACTTTGCTCCTTGTGAAAGCCAAAATGGATCAAGGTTAGTCTCCCAAAAGTGCTAATGAATGGACCAGTCAGCTGTTCTGGAAAGCAGGATCAGCCAGTCCTTGGAGTAATTGGGTATTTAGGGCTTTGATTCTTGATCTTAGAGTATAATGACGGAATAAAATGCCCTGATCAATGTTGGGGATGCGACACTTGTGCAGCTTTCTGGGTCGCTGATTGTACCTGTCCTCATGCGGCTTGGAGCCAGCATTGGATTAATCAAAGCAGGACCCTGCAGCTCTGCATTTCAGTGCACAGTGCAAGCAGGCCACCCTCTTTGTACTGGGATTCACTTTCCAGCAGGGCCCTCCCAACCTCAATGTCTCGAAAAGCTGTTGATAGGGCATAAACACTTGCTGATTTGAGTTATTCATTAACAAGAGTCTGGTACTTTGGATATCAGACGCTGGTACGCCATAATGCAGTGGCCGTCATTAAATTTAGAAATACCTGAGTCTCTGGTTAGCAGCTTCTCTAGATCTATATCCATTTGTGAGGTAGGTATTTGGGTATAGCAGCATCTCTAAATCTGTATCTATTTGTGAGGTAGGTTTTTGGGTATAGCAGAATCTCTAGATCTATATCTATTTGTGAGTGTTTGGGTATAGCAGCATGGTCATGGCACATGCATGCAGCAGGAGATCCTCCTGGTGTCATTACAGGTATTTCTGAATGTTCCTTCTGATTGGCCAATAAGGAGATACAGTGGTAAACGGTGCTCACTCTGTAACAACCACTTCTTCTTTCAGTCACTCTAACCCGAAAATGTCACAATGTCCTGGTCAGCATGCCTTTCTTGTAAAGCACAAACTTGGGGAATTGCTAGTCCACACCCATTGCTGGCATAGGTTTGTAATTAAGCACAGCCACACAGTCTCCTGCAGCAAACTGGAAGAGGTTAGTGACCTTCCACTTGGCACCATCGTAGAACATCATCATTCCAGCAGGTCAGCTTGCTACACCGGCTGACCACGAGTAAAGTGACTGTGAAGGTACAAATGTGATCAGCCACACAAGCTGACAGAATGGGTCCTGATCATCCAACATCTATACCCAACCTGAATGGCAATAAATTCTATTATAATTATCAAATGGAAAGCCTATGCAGAATAGTAAAGCATACCAGCCAACTTCATATTATTACTATTCTGGAATGAAATGTTGGACTGCCAGTGTCTCCATACGTTTGGCTGTAGTATCTATGTGCTGTTGGCATGTTCTCCCCATGTTGTACATGATTCCTCCATGTGCTCCAGTCTCTTCTCACAGTTCCAAGCAGCCAGTTGGGCTAAATGGCATCTCCAAATTTCTCCTTGTGTGTGTGTGTTTGTACCCTGCAGTGATCTGGAATCTCATTCAAGGGTGTAGCCTTGCCTTGTCCAGGGTAAGCAGCTGGAAGATTGATGGAAAGGGTGAGGAGGTATGAAGTCTAATCAGGATCCATTTGCATACAAAACTAGCAGAGTCTTTCAGCGTAAGTAGATTTTCAGATGAATGTGGGATTAAGGGATGGTGGTATTAACACCAAATCTACTTAGGAAAGTGTCCAAATACATTACACTTAGTACATTTTTTAAAGTAACATTGTCCAAAAACGAAATAAATATTTTGGATGGATTTTGACTTGTACCACCTTTCATGCTGGTTTAGTTGTTAGGGTTTTTTAAATGTTCCTTTTGGACAGTACTTCGGTGTGGGGGGTAAGATTGATTGAGTGAATACAGAGCACTTCCACATGATACAGTTGTTCTGCCCTGTCTCAGATTCCTACCCCGGGTTGTTAGGGGGGGGATCACATGCCCCCAGGACCCTTATGATGACTGACATCCATCCCAATCAACATATGAAGAAATTCTCTGCTTTTTGGTTGCTAATGAAGGACATTTAGGACCTCAGGGAAAGGGGGTTGTTCTGAATTTCCAATCAGTTCTCATTAAAGATCTCAACATCTGACTAAAACCCCCTGTTAATTCTGTTGGGTAAGATATGCATTTCTGTCAATGGGAATATTCTAAGATTTTTCAGAAAATGGCCTTGGCTAAGTAACTAAATATAAAAATACAGCAATCCTCAAATCACCACAGTAGAGAGTTACCACTCTTTGAGCAGATCTTCTTATTGCATAAAAAAGTCGTTTTAAGGCTGTATACCTGGCCCTCACAAACAGCAGCTTCCGAAAAAAACACTTTACATTGTGATTTGCAATAGACAGCTTATTCTATGAAAATAAAAAAACCTGTTGGATAAATTCATAATATTTTTGCCATTATTATATGGATGTGAGTAATGAACATGAACAAAAACAGTACGCGTATTTGACATAAGTTTTTTGGTTCATAGTTGTGATGAACCTCAGACGAAACATGTAGACTATTTTCTCACTTTATCTATATTGAATGTGACATTTTAAACTCATAGCTCTTAAAGTAAAACTCAACAAGTTGAGGGTACCCCAGGATTATTCTATTATCACACAATTTAAAGCTTAACTTCAGATTTTATTTATAATTTATAGTATTTTTACCCATGATTTGTTCTATGAGCTCATTGGTACAGTAAGTTCAGTGTGAGTTTCACACATGCAGCAAATCAAACCTGAAAGGAGTGTTAATATAAATGAACATGAACCTTTGTTTATTATCTTTATACAGTTGCTTTTCTGCCTGAGAACATCAGTGCTGGCATCATGACGACTTGGAGAGGTCGCGAGTGGAAGTGGGAGACGTCTTTTGGCAGATTAACTCTCGGTACTTAGGCAGACCAAACTTCCTGCAGGAGATGTCAAAGGAAATGTCAGCCGGGGTCTTACACAAGCCTCATGTCACTCTGACAGCCGCTCGGACGAGCAGAAAGACCAGGAACAGGAAGGTAAGGAGCCAGAGGAGTCAGAGATCATCAGAACAGGACCGACCTGCTGTATAACAGTTTGTGTTTATTTTCATAAGGCCGAGCTGGCTGGCCAGACCTCTCTGCCCCCCTCCAGGAGAGCCCTTTGCGATTTCTCCACCTGAGAAGGGGGTTTTGACACCTCCCCCCGGGGGTCCTGATGGATGTCACATACATGCTCCCTCAGTCCCAGGTTTATAGAAATAATAGGAACCAGAGGGGTCTGGCCTGAAAAACTGGTGCTTCGGGTACCGAGTTTATGTGAAGAAACCTTAGGGAGCTGCTATGCATGTTTTTGTTTTTTATTTGCCATTGTCAATGGTGATGAGTGACACTTCTGAAGGATGGAGGGAGCCTGCTCCCCTCCCAGGCCCCTAAAACAGTAAATTTTAGGTGTGTTTTGACAAGGTGCCTCAGTGTCAGTCATTATCTCAGATTCACCTTGGAAAATGTGTTCCAATGAAAACACTATTAGATTAACTAAGACTCAATAGAAGTGCAATTCTGTTTTTAGTAATCCCCATTTTCAGCCATCCTGGTTTTCTAGATTTCAATGTGTCCCTGGGTCAACAAGGCGTTCCTTTAACAGCCTTCATTGTATGACATCACCACATTGGTCTTTCTTTCCCTCCATTATCAAGCTCAGGGATTCTAGTCATCCAGCAGGGGGAGGTGTGCGGCTCAGTGGGCTACACCTTGGTGCCTTTGCTCAGAGGGTCCCCGGTTTGAGCTTGGTTTCCGCAGGATAACCACATGTCCATGGGCAAAGTCCTTAACAGTCCCACCTTAGAACTGTTATTGAATCCTAAAACGTTCGTTGTGATCTAATTTTCCCCAAAAGAAATAATGGAAAGCCAATTAATTGGTTCCTGGCCCCAAAAAAATAAACCTAAATGTTTTTTTAGCATTTAAACACAAAATTAACCAGACAAAACAAGAAGAGCATATACTGTACTAAGCACATCTAAACATATTTATCAAAACAGTAATTTGTAAAGTAAGAAAATAGATGCATCCAAACAATATATTCTGGCCGATCGTCTGCATCTTCCGTGTGCCACGCCCCCTCGTTAACCCCATGTGGAATCCCAGTGTGATCAGCTGTTTCTAGTTGTTTTCATTAGTCCTCTGTATTTTGTCCGTGTTTCAGTTTATTTCCCCCAGTCCCTTCATTGTATTGTCCATCTGCGTTTTGCCTGCCTTACCTGTAATTAAACCCCGTATTCCTCGACACCATGACGTCTGCACCTTTGTCTCCATTCCGTTCTCACTCGGCACAACAATATTATTATAATTAAACGTATTAATGGTTTATTATTAATATTAAAATAAAGATTAAGAAATCTTTATTTTAAAATGTATTTTATTATATAATAATAATTACTGTTACTGTCTATCATTGTCTAAATATATTTTTACTTCTAAATATATGTATTTAGTTAGTGTAAACATGCATGGTGCTATCACAGCTAATGCGAGGCTGAGACTGAAGCTGTACCCTTTGTTTCCACTGAGAGACGTGCTTCGTGACTCATTTTTCCGGGGGTATAAGGTATCTTAGGTCAGTGTTCACGGTTTGACTTCTGAGATTCAGATTAAGTTCTAGGTATTTTTTTTTTAACTGGTAGGTTCGACTTTTAAGAAATTGCAGTTCTAATGAGTTTGAGAACTGAAATACCACTGTACTTCAAAAATCTGTGCACCTTCCCCCATAACAGAAAATACTAGTTTTAATTCATGTGGTGATGTCATACAATGAAAACTGTGACAATTTCTCACTTTGGAATGATCCAGGGATGCATTGAACTCAGGACGTGCACATCATTCCCAGTGAGGGTTGATGTCATATGAAACCTGTCCTAGCAAGTAATGTGTGTAAAATGGAAAGACATTTTTTGGATAGGACTCTGAATGTTTATCAATAAGTGTTCTTAGCAATACTTGTGATCTTGCATACTCGTTTGATGTAATCTTCTATTCCAAAGTACAGTTCCGCTATTCAAGAATAGACATACAGTGGATGATAAAAGTTCCTGCATGTCACTCTTGCAGCACTCCAGATATCAAAGATGCAAGTCGCAGCGTTCATTATGTGACCTATCCTATGATTCACTGCGTCCAAAGTTTGTTCTTGGGAGGCAAATTAACAAGAACACTCTTGCCAAGAACATAAGTTGGTCTTTTGCCTTCTTGGTATTGAGAAATATTCACTACCATGGTTCTAACGTCACCTTGGCTCTGACCCAGTTGACTTGGTGCCACACGTTAGAGTCAGTGATAATTGGGAGGCTCTTGCTACAGGAGTTGGACAAACCTGCAGCTGCCTGACAGGTTTGTAGGAGATGGCCTTGTCAACCAGGGTCTGCTGGTCTGCCTTCTCTGCTGGAATGGTTTCAATTAGCTTCTGTCACTACAAAGCCTGAACTGCCATCAACCAGAGAATAACAATAGGCACTAGTGCCATATCTGCAGTCTTATTAAATGCAGAATAAAAGCACTGTGTCTAAAATGGCCCTCTTTCACTCACTTAATTAGATGAATTCTAGGAATAATACAGAAAATGGAAACTGCACTGCATTTACTAGCAATCATTATCCTACTTGAATACCCCAGGTTAAAAATATTTAAAAATCCATAACTACCTTATGTCAGGAATGCAGAAAAAGGTTATGTGAAAATCCATGGTTGTGGTTTTATCTCTGAATGTTCTGTTTCAGATGCCACACTTTTATTTTAATGTAACCATTTGGATTTATTTTGATAGCAAGCTACTAGAGTAGGTATATGGTGTTGATGCTTGTGACTCTCCAGTCCTTTGCCTTTTTTCCTTCCGTATTCAAGCTCAGGGGATCTAGTCATCCAGCAGGGGGCGGTGTGTGACTCAACAGGCTATACCTTGGTGTGTCACAGGCTACACCTTGGTGTGTCAGAGGCTACACCATGGTGCATTCTCATGGTTGTGAGTTTGATTCTTGGCCGTATGTGTGTGTGTGTGGTCCAGGTATGCCTTACCAAATGTCCCCACAACATGATGAATACCCTTCTTTTTTTTTTTTTACCTGATGGGGACCAGTTTCCCGGTTGTCAGGGTTGCCATAGAAATTTGCCACCAAAAAGATATGATTACACGACTGTGTGTGTGTGTTTGAGTAAATATTGCTTTTTCTACCTATGTTTTGTGTGACCAGCTGAAAAAGACCAAATCAGCAGTATTGTCCTTGGAATTTTTCTTTTGATTTGTGTGTCGCTATTGAATTACAGTCTTATATCCAGAACAAGAAAGCCTGAATAGCACAAAGTTGCTGGAATGCTTACACGTCACTGCTAAGAGTTTTTTTATTGGTAATTGGTGCAAGAAAATGAACACTGGCTCAATTAAAAATAGCAAAATTCTCTTTTGATTTATGAAAAGCTAATTAATGGCAGCTGCCCACCTATGTGCACTGGACAAAGTGGGCTAATGTCTTGTATGATAAAGCAGGACATTTTTCAAAGCTTAATTAGTGACACAGAACCATTTTTGCACTGCATAGTATCCACAGGAACCATATTTATTACCTTTAATACTGGAATGCATTAAACATTCACTTTCTCTGTAGATTATATGCTGAGTCATGATTCCACAACCCATCACTGCCATACAACTCACTCCCACAGTTTATGGCCCAGGCAGGGATACACAACGCCACATTACGCACAATTATAGGATGTGTGAATTTATGTGTGCAATAAAGCATATTTCTTACTGGCTTTAGATTACTTGGAATGCAGTGTCAGGGTGATTGATTTACATGGCTAGATAGAAATGAAATTGCTAGACACTACTAAAAATATGAATTTCCCTTTGAAGCAGTGTCCAAGTGGGTGACCGTAGGTCGTAGATGCAGGAGAGGGCGTGCACACATTACAGAGGCGACATCACCTGAGGTGACTGTGTCAAACAGGTTTCAGGTGCTTCCAGCTTTAGAGCCGGAAGGGACTGGGGAGGCAGGT
>JABFDZ020000040.1:13245707-13258655 GCA_019775955.2 Pollimyrus isidori | reverse complement strand
TCTCATTGCTGCATCCCACTAAGCTTCACAGTGATCGCATCTCTCATTGCTGCATCCCACTAAGCTTCACAGCGATCGCATCTCTCATTGCTGCATCCCACTAAGCTTCACAGTGATCGCATCTCTCATTGCTGCATCCCACTAAGCTTCACAGCGATCACATCTCTCAGTTCCTAGCTGCCATTGAACCTCGTCTTCCGACTCAGCTGATTGCATGATGTTGCGTATGATGACCCAGAGGTGATTTTGTCATATTCCCCAGCTATTCTAAAGTTTGGCCGCCTGATGTTCAAGGACCAGCCTGGATGGCGCGGGGGTGAGGCACCCAAACCCTTAACAGTCACCACGTCCTCCCAGCAGCGGTCCCTCGCTGGGAAGTTTATGGGTCACATCACAGCCAGGATCCTGTCTCACCATCATGGACTCACTCGCTGGAGATGGATGTTTAGCACAGCAACTACTGGCACATTTTCTGTTCCTCTTCGCTCCTCTCTGTAATGAGATTTTCCTCTTTAATTCCTTTTTGGGCAACTTCATGTGTCATGAAAAGCCAGGGTACTTTAAAATATGTTGGGGGGATAAACAAATGGATCATAGGTTTCAGTTGTTATTACTTACACTATTTTCTGTCTTCTTATAAATGAAAATAAATGTCAGGTTTGATGTGCATAACCTATGCATAATTATGATTGATTACGAGTACTTGGATCGGGTACTGATTAAACTACTAACAGAAAAATGTTTTGACAGCTTGTTTGAAATCGCGCATTCTAAAGCAAGAATAACGAGGGCCTTTAAAGGATCGTGCCTATGCACGATACACTGTAAACACTAAGCAGTGTTTGGAGTTGTTTTCGCTGAGAGCAATGATGTCACCAGAGTGAAATCAGGAATACGGGTCACCGTCGCGTTAATCTCCCATTTTACTTTCCACTGCGGGGTACCGATTATCACGCAGGGACACGCGGTACGCACTGTATGAGGACGCATAGCCAGCCAACATCTGGAAATGCATTTACTGACCACTGGAAAAAAAAGAGAACGGAACGTTTATTGAATATCAGGGGTTGGTCGTGAGAGACAGAGGTATCACACTCTTCCAGACAGGAGTGAGACACATACTCTATGGGTTCTGGAAATATCGAAACGTAGATCTACATGGTGCTCCTGTACACAAAGTGGGCTGTACATTCATGACGGAGCCCAACAAGTTGATTACAGGGCTTGAAACCACTGGGTTGCAGTTTCAAAACCCAAAAATCAAATCCAGCTTAATGTGTATGTAAAATCCTGTACTGGTGAAGCATTCATGGAAAATGGATGTCTCGATGCATATTTTAAACTACAGTCAACTTACCGCGTCTGCGGATTCAAAGAACTGTGGATCTAAAATAATAAAAAGTAATAATAATTCCTGATCATTCCTAAAAGCTACGCTGAATCCACGTGAATGAAGTGCCATGTAGGTTAAAAGGGATAACTCGTTTATGTTTTCTTTCTTTCTATGATGGCTGTGTCTGTGCTGAGCAAGTGAGCTACAGACTTGTACCTTAAATTTGTCATTCCCTACCACAAAGTGTAACACATATTTACATATCATTTACATCGTGTTAGATGTTATAAGTAATCTAGAGATGACTTAAAGTCCATGGGAGGATGTGTGTAGGTTATATGCAAATACTATGTTATTTTATATAAGGGACTTGAGCATCCTGTCCTGGGTCGGTCGGATCCCCGTGATGCAAGAGTAATGTGCAGGATAAACTTTGGCCCAAATAAAATTATGCAAAGTATTACAGTATTTTTGTTCTAAGCTTTAGAGTGAAGTATAATTTTGTTTTTTTCCCCTTTTTGTTTGTGCGTGTGAAAGAACACAATGGGACTAAATTACGACCAGGTTTCTGGCAGAGAAATGCTGCAAGCCCAGCGATGTGGTTTCCCTTGCCTTCTATCATTTTGCTGGGGATTCTTTGATAAAGCTCTGGGATGCTGAGTCACATGCTAACTGTTAAGTGTGTCTTTGTGATTCACACACTCGTGACGTACAGTATGTAGCTGATGGGGCATCCGACCTGATGTGATTTTTGCCTTTTATACTGAACGTAAGATATGACAAATATCACAGTTTTGTTCGGTTAAGGATCTAATTAAGTATAGTCATTATACCATACAAATATAAGTTCTGATTTTTAAAATTATATTATTTTCAATTTCCATTTGAAATCCAGTTCTTGTTTAGTCTTCAGTGCTGTCTTTTAGTTTGGGCTAGTTTTATTTTAATTAATCATCGAAAGGTAATATACTGTGTATAATGTTCCCTTGAATAATTACCACCATGAAGGAAAGATAAACAGATTATTAGATAACTAGTATTTTATAACTAGTTTTGTTTGCTAGTTTTGTAAACCATATTCATAGTTTTCTATTAGTTTTGCTATACTGTAGTTTTTGTTTTTGTTAATGAAAATTACCCTGGTGTGTGCACATATGCGTGTACTTATACAAACATAAATATATATACACATAAAAAAACATGTACACCATGACACCAAATTAATATAAACATTCATATAGTGTGCGTGTCGCTAAACTTCTTGAATCTCAACCACATGATTCTCCGTTTGTAGGAGCAAGATATTGGTGCAGATGAGCAGGTGTGCCTAATAAAGTGGCCACTCTGTGTGTGTACTTACGTGCACAGACCAGGGTCCATGCCAAACGCCAATCTGTTGTTGTTGTCTGTTCATGCAAGCAGTCGATGATTTTTATTATTTCTTTTTCCATGCTCCAAGGGGAAAAAACAACTGGTTTCGTAATCTAAGCTGAAGGAACAGCTGAATCATTTGCCTGTGGTTAATGCAGAGGTCAGCGGTTCTAGGTGAAAGGATGTTATGTCTGTTGCTCTCATCAAATGTTAAGTGAAAACACACTTTGTCAATTTGTCATTGGCTTACCACGAAAATAACTGATTTATTCATATATGCATTTACAGTGTACTACTGGAAGTCAATCAAACATACAGTATATACAGTAAGGCAATTATACGCATGAACTTGATAGGGTCATCCTGGTGTCCTAACGTACTAAGAGATACATAATCATCTACTGATACCAACCTGCAGATAATATTTGTACCATTATAGAGACAGTAACATGTAATGCAAGGGCAATCTTGGAATAATATTGAATAATTTAACTATTCAAGCCAAATAGACTTGGTTTTACTAAGCTAAGTGGGTGGGAATGAGGCCAAATTAAGCTCTTGGAAGCTTTATGTGTTCCCAGCAGCTGCGTAATATTATCTATCATTTTGCAAGATTCTGTACAGGACATACATGGGTGAACATTTAGGAGATACAAGTTACAGTCATATACCAATCAGCCATAACATTAAAACCACCTGCCTAGTATCGCGTAGGTCCCCCTTGTGCCATCAAACCAGCCCTGACCTGTCGAGGCCTGCATTCTACAAGAACTCTGAAGGTGTCCTATGGGATCTGGCACTAAGACAATAGCAGCAAATCCTCTAAGTCCTGTAAGTTACAAGGTGGGCCCTCCATAGATCAGCAATGTCTGTCCAGCACATCCCACAGATGCTCGATTCTGATTGGGGGAATTTCGAGGTCAAGTCAGCACCTTGAACTGTTTATGTTCTTCAAGTCACCCCTGAACAATCTTTGCAGTGCGGCACGGTGCATTATCCTGCTGAGAGACTACTGACATGGGGCAATACTGTTGCCATGAAGGGGGGTAGTTGGTTAGCAACAATATTTAGGTAGGTTGACATGAACTCCAGGACCAAAGGTTTCCCAGCAGGACATTGTCTCTGCTGGCTTTCTTACCTCCCATAGTACATCCTGGTGCCCAAACATGATGTAACAGAAAACGTAACTCATCACACCAGGCCACCTTGTTCCATTGCTCCAAGGTCCAGTTCTGATTCTGATATGCCCATTGTATGTACTTTCCGCAGTGGATGGGTCAGCATCAACAATCTGATTGGCCTGTAGCTACACAGCCCCATATGCAACAAGCTGTAATGCACTTTTTTCCAGGTTTTGAGAGGAGTAGCATGTCCTGTCCCTTTATGTACATTTAAAAAATATTTTTTAATATGTTCACTTTAATAGCAATTACAGTTATGGTTACTGTTACTGGTATGGCTGGTCTTACTTTGAAAAAATAGCACAAGTAAGAAAGCTTTCCGATTTCAGGAGAGACGCAGCCCCTTTGTTATGTCATTTTGCTACCTGTAGTTAAAGGCAAACATTCGTGTCTATAGTTTATTGGTATTTTTGATGTTCTGGACTTTTTTTATTGGGTGACAGCTATTCAATATGGAGACTTTCAGACTTCCAGTGCAAACTCTTTATTTGAGAAACATTTAAATATGTTTTAATTGAGCATTGTGTTACATGCTGAATGGGCACGGAGAGGAGCAGAGACACAGGAGCGAAGGATTTATTTGGGGAAACAAGGGTTTTACTGGGGAGACAGTCAATGACAGGTCAGGGGGAAGACGAACAGGGAGGTACTTAAATACACCAGACTACACTGAACGAAGCTAAACACATCCGGTGACATAGAGATTCCACAGGGGGCAGTCAGGCGGAGGGGCGTGGCACACGGGGATGGGACGAGTGGGGCATGACACAACAGGTGCCAGAACTGCTTAATTGTTGTGTGGTGTTGTGCAGCTGTAAGGAACTGAATTACCCTGATGCTTTTTTGATGGAAAACTGAATTTAAGGTACTGCTCCAGAATCTCTTGTAAGTGTTATATTAGGTGACTGGAAATGGCCATAGCATTTGAGTAACATATTTTTCAGTATCATCTACCCATTCATTGAGCACTTATGCCCTCTGGCTGATTGTCATCCTATAAGATTCCTACCTCATCGCGACAGAAATGTTTCATTATAGGACGGATGCATTGACTTATAATAGCTTTGCATCTACAGCCAGTTACTTTGACCTTCAAAGGATGAAGCTGATGAAAACTGTGGTGGGAAAATGCAGCCCACATCAAAATGGATGCTTCCACAGTGGAAAATAACTTTTTGGCATTTTCCATATATGTTCTCCTCTGGCCATTGAGAAGTGGGTGAAGGATGATTCATGTGGATCATGTTTGACTAGTAGCTCATACTTTGGACTGACGTTTACAATCAAGCTGATTGACTCTCAAGTCAAGTTCTTTCTTGCATCTCAGACTTACAGGCATCACAATGAATGAGTAAGCACTATGATCCACATTGTCTCCTATTATTCTTAAGCTTCCTCACTAATCTTCCCTTAACCACTGTCCCTCTGCAAGCTCAGCTGTCTTTGTCACCGAGACTCCTGCCAAACATGCCCTAACACTTATCCTCCTCTTCAAAAGTTACTTAAATCTGATCTTTCAGCCAATCAGAGCCAAACCAATGGACACCTGGTCCGTTGCTTTGTTAGGTATAGCCCTATGCATGATCGAAGGTTAACTGCTTGATTAATTCAGGAAATTCTCTAAACCAATGTGAAAGTGACGACTTTCACTATACTTCTCAGATTTACTCAGCGTGGGTTTGGTTGATGGGTCAGTGGGTGACACAGCTTGTTTTCAGCAGCAGTGTTTTATTCCTGTCCTTGGTTCTGTGTGTGTGGTGAGTTTGTATGTTCTTACCGTGTTAACATGGGTTTCTTCCCACAGTACAAAAAACAGCATTAAGTGAACACGTGTCTCTAAACTGAGTATTTGTGCCCTGAGATGGACCACCATCCTCTCCAAGGGAGTCTCTTGCCCTGCTCTGGCTGGTTTGGGCTCCAAGCTGGCTGCAGTTCAACATTGTTTAAAGAACATGGATGGATTTATGCAGCAGTTGTTTCTGTAGTTACAGTTATGTGTTAAGGTTAATTGGATGTGTTCGCAAAAGTGACATTAGAGCGCTAGATAATTACTATCTAAATTGTGTTTTAGTAAACAATATAGATTACGTGTGAACTGACCAGCAACAGAAAATGTATTTCAGCTGTGACCCTAAGTTCCATTCTTCTGAAACTGCATATCCTATTCAGGGTAACCCGGAAAAACAAAATAGAAAATGGATGGATGGATGGTTTATCATTCTGCAACTAAATGAAAAAATGACAGTTGAATTTGTGAGCTACACTAGTGCCATTGAGTCAGGTCAAGACTTACCCCCCCCTCCCCCAGGGCTTATGGCATTTCTTCCTCTTATTGTTCCTTATTCTTCTTGGCACCGCTGTTGCTAAAAGTAAACAGGAGGCCAAAATCTTGCCTTCTGCCTGGAACCAAGACCATAATACCACCCCCTCCCCCCACGCCCAGTCATGGTAATGCAGCTTGGTTATAAAGCTTATGTCACTCCTATTGCTTAGACCCAGTAACTGAAGAGTTTTCCAGCTGCAGAGATGGGCAGAGAGTTCTTTGGAAAGGCCTGCCTCTTAGACGACGCTTCCCGCATTTTGTGTAATCTGATTTCTAAAAGGCCGCAGAGTACAACCAAACTGGCAGTTCCCAACAACACGGCCTACAATTAATTTAAAGTTTAACAAAACAGTGGACAACTGTACCTTTGTTCACCCCTTGATTGGTATGCTAACCGCTTCCCATTTCCCAATAGCGCCCCCAGTTCATTGGTTATACACTGACTCCTTTCCTATAGTGGATATTTCAGTGTGTGAGATTTTGAAACACCCAGATCAGTGTTTACATTTGAGACAGAGAGCTTTGAGAAAATTCAGCTGGGATTTAACTGAATGACCTTTGACACCAGAGACTATTTGCATTTTCTCATTAATATTCATTACTGTCAGGCCCTTGGCCTGTTGTTTTGTGATGTGTATAGAGATTGGGGGGGGCGGGGGTCTGAGCTTCAAATACGGCTCAGCCAACTGAAACAAATTAATATTAATGAGCAGATTGACTTACACTGACTGCAGCCCATTTTTTAGCCTGTGCCAGTACAGGCTGTGTTAAGGAAAATTACTCATGTTGGAAAGTGCAGCGTTTGCTGGAATGGCATGTGTGGTGAGAGTTAATAGAAATAGAGGACTGGCCTTCATTCTGTGTGCTTGATCAATTTTTAAGAAGTCTAATGAAAATCGCTAACAAAAAGGAATAATGAGTTGACTATTAACTTAAGCTAAGTCGATATTCATCACACCTTCTTGGTTTAGCCAATACTATGAACCCGAAGGACTGTTCAGTGCTTTTATTTGCTACTATAGCTTCAGGTGCACCATGTACAGTTAACTACTGTTTGCAGTGCTTGTCAATATAATATGTTAAATTTCCATGTTAAAAATAAACTCTGTTAACATGCAGAGTGCAAATTTTCTCTCTGGTTAACCAATACTGCACATGCTCTATAAGTACAATATATGCAATGAAGAAACAAAGACTCCATCAACTGCGCAAAAAGACAGAAAACACTAGGCATTTTCCTAACCTGATGTCATAATTGTGATATCCTCATTGCCTTTTAGGTCTTTTGTTCAGACTGATGTATTACTTTCAGGGACTGCGTAGTATTTTCTTGGGTTTTACTGCCACCTCTTGGCTTACATGTACAGTTTTTACGTCTGTATATATTCTATCATCATTTTCAGTGCTACCCCTTGTCTTTTTTCAATATAAACAATAGGCCATTTTAAAATAAATAAATCAAGTAAGATATGTCAATGCATATTATGCATGCATTTACATGTTTAAACACCTGCTGAATCTAAAATAATGAAACACTATAAATCGTTTTTACGTTTTATCAAGCGATTTTCATATTAATGCAACGTCTACAAAAATAACACAAACTCGTTATATTTAGCCTAGTAACAAAAGCTACACGTCAGCCATTATTTTTCCCTTCCCTTTTTACTTAATGCGAGATGGCGAAATACCCCGTTTAATCTCCATATGTCTACCGTTATCTGCCTTTGGGGAAATAGCGGGGCGCCCTTCGGGTCCCAGCCATGGTGGAGCTGTGGCGCGCTGGGGAGAGGGGCTCAGACCATGTCGTCAGTTCCGCTTAACGTTGCGTCTTGGGTGGGGGGAGGAGGAGGAGGAGGAGAGGAGATACTAGCAGAGGTGTTCAGGAGGGCAGTAATCCAGTCATGTAAACGTAAGGCAGAAATAAAATAACGACTGATTGTCATTCCACGTCACCTTCTCCCTTGCTGGAAACGCACTGCGCGTCATTGGAATACGCCAGATAAGAAGCTTAACCGGAGGTGTCAGACTTTCCTTGTATACAGGTATGATCATCTTTCCAGATGATCTAGTTTAGCTAGCTTGCTAGGTACGGCTATAGGATATGTGAGGTTTCATTCATTATTTTGCATTTAGTCTATAGTTTGCGGATGGGCTATACGTTTAACATGTTGGAGAGATTAATCGTCCGGACTGGCTGGCGGTCATGAAGGTGACTAGTGCATAGCAGGATTGTTAGAGAATGGGCCTTTTCGTGCAGGCGGACAGCCCTGATAATAAGGCAAGGTGTACTCCTCCTGGTGTCAATGATCGGGAGCAAGCACACTCACTGTCAGAGGAGTCCTCCGTGATTTACCACAGGGATGCCGTTTTCCGGAGCTCTGCGTGTCCCCCGTGAAGCCGCAGACTCGGATTGTGTGTTTCATACATGCGATGAATTCGAAACTAAACCGGTACCCGTAAAATGCCGCTGACATAATCACCATCTGTGACCCCGTCGCGAGGGTTAGTTTCCACCCTTGTTATCCTGGCAATTACAACATCACCCGCGATTGAGGATTAATTACTAGGCAACAGAAAATACAAAGTATGCGCTTTTAATTTGAAAATCCTTTACATCAGTTGACAGTAACTTTTTCCACAGTGATCATTTGACACGTTGCATTATGAATTAAATGGAAAAAATGAACGAGCTGAATAGATTTCATGAATGGCTCTAATTGAATGATTTTGATGTATCGCTTCATGTCTCTGCATGGTTTGTAGTGCGAAAACAGGTCGTTGTTTGCCGGCTACTGAAGGATGTCTTGATAAGGTGGGCGTGTCTGCTGCCTCCACATGATAACGCTTAGGATGATGTGGCCTTACTTTAGACTTGCTTACTCTGAGCTTCCTCTCTGGGTGTATTTTTTTTGAAAAAGTGGTTGCAGTAAGTGTAGAGGCGAGGGTAATACTGTGCGTTCCTGTCTGATCTTTGCTGTTATCTAAAATCAAAATAGTAGATTTTATCCCTGGTAAGTAAGTTACACAGTCCTTACTTTGTTTCTCGTTAAGTGCATTCCACGTTATTAAGTGTTAATGTCAATTTGGCATATTTAAATACAATTTAAGTGACGTGTTTTGTCTCCTACTTGCAAATTCAGAGTCAGTAGTTCTAAGAGTATCTCAGTATGAGCCCTGAAGGAATCTGAAACCCTATCTGGATGGTATGAGAACTTTGTTTCATGTTTACTCAACCTTATTTTTGCCACCCGTAGCGTCCCCATCTGCGTGCCTGAGTGAGGAAACCCACCATGACGGACAGCATTATGAGTAAAGCGGCCACTATGGAGATTCCCATCAACAGCAATGGGGATACTGGGAGCTTGCCTGAGGATGCTAGCCTGGAGCGGGTGAGCAGTGATGCTCTTCACCACTGCCTTGCAAAATCGTACCAGGGAGGCCTGCATACCCCCTGTCCCACTGCAAACTACATCTGGACTACTACCCACCACATGTTGTGAAGTAATATGATATTCAGCGATGCACATAATTACGGAAGTCCTGAGAGGACACTGATCATCACTGTTTTTCTTCCTGTTATCTCGAGATCACGACATTTTGTTACACATACACAGAAGATCACAACTTCTCATTTTGCGACATGCTTAGCAAGAAAAGGAGGACAACTACTTTATAGCTTAACTGGCTATACATCATCATCATCATCATGTATAAACGCATTTGATTTTACTTGATCATGGACTGGCACAAACAGAAATGGCAACATGTCTATCAGTAGTACACAATAATCATATTAGTGTTCGTCACTTGAGAAAAAAAGGACAACTACATTATAACTTTGAATTAGTTTTCAATAAAAAGCAACATTACAATGACATAACATTGAGCTGTTAAGAAATTTTATCATCTGATGCATACTCAAGAGGACATAATCATAGACTGCTAGGTAACCTAATGATTACAACTCGCTAGACCTCTAGTAGACAATTAACATAAGTGAGAGTAGGAATCAGGGGGCATCAGTGAGCGGCAGGCATCCACAACACCACATCAGGAAAACAAAAAATACGGGGCGTGGGAGTGTTCCGCGAAGCAGGACTTCTTGGTTAGCTGGATAACTTTCTGGATTTAAGGTAGTCAGAGCTAAATGTAAGTGAACAAAGATAGGGTCAATTTAGCCCAGACTACCTTAAATCCAACAAGTAGTCCTACTTCATGAAACACCCTTCATGATGTTGAGATCACAGGAAAAATATGTCATGATCTTGAACTTTTGTCATGTCAAGTTCATGAGAAAAATAAGTTGTGATCTCGATATAAGGGGAAGAAAAAAATTTCCGTACATAACTGGTATGCAAGTACGCATTTGAAATGACTGCATGTTAACTTTTGTACCGCAAAAGTAGCACACTTTGGCCACATAAAGCTTTGATTTCTGTCAAATCACTTTGTTTCGTCTTAGATATGTGGGCAGAAATAAAGCAGTATTATAGCTGTTTGCTCTTTTGTTATTTGTTTTTACTTCCATGGCTAGATGATGTAGGGCCTGTGGGCCATGCTGTGCTCTGCACGCCCATCAGACAGTGATCCAAACAGCTGTAAATTTGGGAATGCAAAGAGTCCACTGCCAAATTGACTTCTGGTTTCTTCTTCCAACTTTCTATGTGCTGTTCTCCATATGGCTGAAATTTTTTTTGGTGTTATAGAGCCTAGACACTGAGGAAATTGGTCCAGTTATATACTTCTGAAGAGAAATCACATGACATCACATACTTTGTGTTGGTAATATCTTTTGGTAAAGTTGCATTTTGTCCTTCCTGTTGGGTGAATTAAGGTAATAAGCATATGAATGATAATCCCAGTTTCCCAGGCGGGGGAATATTGTCCAGGTATGTGCCTCTTGCTAAGCCAGTAACTCCCAGTTTGGATGGGCAAAGGGAGCCTCTGATATTGTCCAGACATGTTTACAGCCTGGCAGAGGACATATGGGAAGGCAGTTTCTCAATGTTTAAACTAAAACAGACAGATACACCCAGTGTCAGGTTAAAAAAAAGCAGGTTATTTCCTAGATCACAAGATAATCTTTCCAGTGTTTGCACAGTAGTGGCCTTTGCATACCCAGTCCAAATTTTTGTTATGTGTCTTTTTAATTAATCAGGGAGATGAATTGAGGAGGAGAATTTCACCTGCTTATACAGAAATGTGTATTTGAATCTCTATCATTTCTATATACATAACCATAATCCTAACTATGGCAGCATTAACCCCTTCCCAGCCCCAAACTTAACCGTAAGTAACCATGCAAAATACAAGACGTTTGCCATTTTTAAAAAATATTTTATTATTGCACTTATAGACTTTTATAAAATTGAAGATATTATTTTGGGGATCAGAAAAATATCCCCACAAGGTAAAACATTAAGGGTTTTAATCCCATTGTGAGGAAATCTAATAATTACAAACCCACACATTTGCCAGTGTGTAAATGGTAAATGTGACTGACACAACATGAGGTTGTTTTAACCCTTTAAAGACAGAAGTACTGGGACACCTACAGGAACTTTTATGACATCTCATTCTAAATCCATAGACATCAGTATGGAGTTGGTCTCTCCTTTGTAGCTGCCACTCTTCTTGGAAGACTTTCTGCAAGAATTTGAAGTGTGTCTGGGAATTTTTGCCCATTCATACAGTCAGTTAGTGTAAGTCAATCCATTTGTGTGGTCAGGCACTGATGTTGGATGTGAAGTCCTGGCTCACAATCTCCATTTAAATTCATTCCAAAGGTGTTTAATTGGCTTGAGGTTAAGGCTCTTTGTGGACCAGTGAAGTTCTTCCAGACCAAACTATGTATTGATGGACCTTGCTTTGTGCTGTGGGGCACAGTCATGCTGGAACAGAAAAGGCTGTTCCTCGAACTGTTGGAAGCATCAGAATTGTCCAAAATGTCTTTGTATGCTGAAGCTTTTAAAACTAAAGGGCCTAACCCAACCCTTGAAAAACAACCCCAAACCATGATCCCCCCTCTACCAAACTTTATAGCTGGCACAATACATTCAGGCAGGTAATGTTCTCCTGGCCTCTGCCAAACAGAGAAATATGATTCATCACTCTACAGAACACGTTTCCACTGCCCCAGGGTCCAATGGCAGCATGCTCCTTCTGACACTTGACACTGTGCTTGGTGATGTGAGGCTTGCATGCAGCTGCTCAGCCAAGGCACCCCATTCCATGAAGCTCCTGGGACATAGTTTTTGTACTGGAGTTAATGCTAGAGGAAGTTTGGAACTTACTGAGTTATTGAGTCAACAGAGAGTGAGCGACTTTTACGCACTATGTGCCTCAGCACTTGGTAACCCTGCTCTGTTACTTTACATGTTTCTGTTGTTCTTAAATGCTTCCACTTAGCAATAATACAACTTACAGCTGACCATGGAATTTCTAGCAGGGAGGAAATTTCACGAACTGACTTATTGCAAAGGTGGCCTCTTGGGATAGCACCACGCTCAAATTCCGCAAGCTCTTGACCTGTTCTTCTCTAAAAGTTGACTGCATGCCTACAGCAGGTGCTTGATTTTGTACACCTGTGGCAATGGGTTGAACAAAACACCTGAAATCAATGATTAAGATCCATCATCATACTTTTACCCATAATTCTTTAAATACTCCCCGTGCCACGCGCAAGTCAGGCTAAATTAGATGAGATAAGGAGATTGAATGCGTGGCTAAAAGGTTGG
>JABFDZ020000040.1:13183565-13208029 GCA_019775955.2 Pollimyrus isidori | reverse complement strand
AACGTGTAACCATCCATATTATATTCTTGTCCATCCTTTTCTCTCAACCACGTTTCAGTTATTCCTATAATATCATATGAGTCCGATGAGATAAAAGCCTTCGAAATCATGAGTTTTATTCCTAATACTCCTGGCGTTTAATGGGGTGGCGTGTTTTTTTTTTACTTTACACATTCTTTGGATTTTTGCTACTTTACAAATTACTGTTTTGATAAATGTACTTAGACGTGTTTAGTACAGTATATGTTCTTCTTCTTTTACCCTCTTCATTTTGGGTTTATAAATGCTAAAACAAACACATATTTCATTGTAATTTAACATTTTTCAGGCTGGGAACCAATTAATTGGTTTTCCATTATTTCTTATGGGGAAAATTAGATCACAACTCGAAGATTTTGGGATTCGAACCTGAGTTCTGAGGTACCACTGTAATTATAATTATTTTTGTTATCAGGTTACATAATTAAGATTACATATATAATCCATTACTACACAACACCTGTTACCTACCGCGTCGTCCGTCCCGCTCCAGCCCTGTGTGTCGCCACGCCCACCTCGTTCCCTCATGTGATTTCCAGATGTAATCCACCTGTGAGGCGAAAGCTGCTCACCTGTCTTGTGCTTGTTCTGTGTATTTAGTCTGCGTCAGCGTATGTCCCGGCAGACGCAGCATTAATGTTGCTTTGTCCGTGTGATCGTGTTGAATTAAAACCCCTCGTTCCGGTTATCCAGCCTGGTTTCGTTTTGTTCGTCCTGCACGCACCCGGACCGTGACAACACCTTATAAGGAGGCCCAACTACAGGCTTTCCTTGTTTTCTGGAATGTTTCCCAAAGCCTTCTTAACGCTATGTCGTTTGTAAGTTTTACCTTTACCCATAGTACTTACCCAGTACATAGTACTTTTGGGGGCAGCGTGTGGTTCAGTGGGCTAAGCCTGTGTGCCTGTAATCATGAGGTCACAGGTTCAAACCCAGTCTCAGCACGTCTGCAGCTCCTTGAGCAAGGCCCTTAACCCCCCAGCTCCCTGGGCGCCCCAACAGGTGGCTGTCCTTCATGGACAACTTAATCTACAAAGACCAAGTTGAGGGAGGCGTAAAAAGAATTTCCCTACGGGGACAATAAAGGATTGATTATTATTATTATTATTACTTATGGAAGACATAGCGTTAAGGTTTCAGGAAACTCACCCCTGGTTAATGTTACCCTGTGTTTTGCTGTAGCAGCTGACTTAGACAGTTTCAAGAAATGAAAAACACAAAAGATGCTAGTTTATAAAGCACGTGTATAGACACACACTGAAATTGCATGTCATGTAATTTCTGCAACAGAAAGCCTTTCCTAGAAGTTCATTTAATGAACTGTTTGGTGAATACTAGACATTTTTGCATTGATATACTATTACTCCTGTATAAAATGAAAATAATGTCTTTTTTGCCCAGTGAACAACTGCTGCCTTCCCACCCTAAAAGTTGTTTATGTTAATTGAAGTGGAAACTTTTGCCACCATGTTATAGAAGTCTGACATGTTTCTTCACAGTCAACTAAACTCCAGCTCTAATAGCAGACATATCCCTCCATGTTGCTTTTCCATTGAAATCAACTCACTTTGGATAACAGATTAACGGTCAGGCACAATACACAATATTTTCCATTTCATCTTTCTTGCATGTATAACACTTTGCACAAAAAATTACGGTCACATAAATTTTGCATTTGAAAAACCGTAAGAAATTTAATTCCTACTGATAGAAGTTCATTGAGTGAAACAACAATGCTTAATACTTAATGCTCATATAAATTTTTCATGGGAAAAACTAAGAAATTTAAGGCCACATTAACAGCCAAAACAGAAATACTCAATGATGTCATTTTCCCATTTTTTGCATTACAGTAAGTATACATTTTTACGCTATTGTGATATGCTTAGTCTCATTAATTAAGTAATATTTTTAATTTCCAAATTGGTTATTCCCCAGAACAAATACATTTTCACATGATGACTACATATTAAACCACATTCTATTTTCTAAAGTACTGAGCTAGACAAAAGCAGTATGCATCAGTGACTTGACACAGGTGCCAGTACTCCCCTTGTTATTCGGCACTAGGTTCCAGTACTCCCCTTGCTATTCAGTAACAGGTGCCAGCACTCCCCTTGCTATTCAGTAACAGGTGCCAGTACTCCCCTTGTTATTCAGCACCAGGTGCCAGTACTCCCCTTGTTCTTCAGTACCAGGTGCAGGTACTGTATTTCTCTTGCTATTCAGCACCAAGCTCCAGTACTCCCCTTGTTATTCAGTACCAGGTTCCAGTACTCCCCTTGTTATTCAGCACCAGGTGCCAGTACTCCCCTTGTTCTTCAGTACCAGGTGCAGGTACTGTATTTCTCTTGATATTCAGCACCAAGCTCCAGTACTCCCCTTGTTATTCAGTATCAGGTTCCAGTACTCCCCTTGTTATTCATGCTGGTACTTCCTTTGTTATTCAGGAGATTCAGATATTGACAGTTGTCAGCACTGTAAAGAAAAAGCAAAGAGGTGCTCGTACTGCATGCCAGTGAGTACTGGCCAACTTCAAACACTGATGATTGTGGAAAATATTAAATTATTGGTAGAGGTGTGCAATAATTTTACATTGCTGATACGTTTACAGAGACTTTGAAGGAGCCCCTGCTCATTTCTTTCAATCTGTGACTGATGAATATATTCCCCGTTATCACTTATAGGCTTATAGGTGCTTAATGTCTATCCTCCAGTCGACCTTGTACCTTTTTGCTTGCAATGGATGGAGTTCTTGACGTCACCTTCTTGGAATTAACTGTGCGGTCATCGTCACGCAAGGAAGAGCGGTTCTCTTTACTGGGAGGGCAAAGGCAAGGAACAACCGCATGGTCATTGCAGTATTAACGGGTTTGTCCAGGAAAGCGATGCTTTTTTCAGTTTCGGATTCCAAGCCCTCAACAAAAGACCTGTTGATGCGTGTTGATGAAAAAATACACCCCATATAAACATCTGGACGCTTGCTTCCTAGAAATCGCCTATGAACAATGAGTAACTTGCAACCAATAGACAGCCTTATTAAAGTAGAAGGAGGCTCGCCGCTGACAGCAGGGACAGTATCAAAGGGAGCTGGGACGCGGAAAACGCTCCATTCTCGAGGCTGCACGCAAACTGAGAGTGTCTTCAATCTGAACAACCATGAATACTGCCCGCTGTGTCACCTTCATCGGAGTCGTCATTCTGTTAACTCAGCAAGGTACGCCACCTTTATTTTTTATTGCTACATCGGATTTAATATATAAATGTGTATATATAGAGTACATTTATGAATATATTTAGTATATATAAAAAAGGAAAATTGTCAACAGTTAGAAGGCTGGTCTTTGCGATGTGCATTTGAGTGGTATATTGTGAAGTAAAAGTGTCTTGTTTACTTGATTTGTTAGTGTTGCTTACTGTGATGAGTAGGCCTACTGTACTTTACAACGAGACTCCGGTCCTTATTATATGGGACATAAGTTGATGCAATGATATGATCATTAGTATTATTATTAATATTATGCTACTATTATTTAATGACAGCGCAGCTTGTTTGATTTAATATTGCATTATTTCTAATTGTGTTAGGAGACTTTTGTCAGAAAAGCCGGTATTAAGTAATAAGTAAGTAATAGCAAGAATGGCCGTCAGTGAAAGTTCACCATGTCAAAAATAAACTAAACTTGCCTATTTGCATATGATTCAACATCTTCGATTCAACAGCTTGAGGTATAAATTGTGGATGTTTATAGAATTAAATAATTTAAACAGATACAAATTATAGAATTAAGTAATTAATATGTATGAGAAGTTATTTGCTGATGAGTAAGTTGGCTGTTTCTGTGACGTTTGGTTTCAGTTTGCTTCTGATGGCTTTACCATAATACACAAAAGGATAAAGCGAAATATCAGATTAGCCTGTAACTTCCTTTCCGGTGCCGGCTTTCGGTCGTTCGGTATGGTGTTATGATGGCAGGGATCTTGCAGCCCCATGTGGGACTAGAGTAGAGGTAACCGATAAAATGAGTCGTATATCAAAGAGGAGTGACTCTCCTTTCATAATATTTGTATTGGCTTCTATAGGGTTTATCCTGAGGTAAAGAATTAAATAAAAAAGCTTAATTAAATTATTCTTAATCGTGTCACAACAAATGTTTTACTTTCTTCTCAAAAGCAATTTGAGTTTAAAAACATTAAAAAAATTTTTGGTGGAGACAGACTCACCTGACAGCCTCTTATTGCAGCCAGAGTCTCCTGGAGCCTATCCCAGGCTGCACGAGTCTGGAGTGCACCTTGAAGGGGATGCCACTCCATCGCAGGCACATGCACTGCCGGTACCAATTAGTCTAATTACATATCTTGTACTGCAAGAGAGAACCTGCAAGACACTCAGTGAACATGCAAACTACACGTACAGAGTGGGTGCCCCCAACCCTGCTAGTTTGAAACCAGAGCCATTTTCTGGGGGGCATGGAGGCAGCCAGCCAATGTCACTTTTTCTCACACTCTACATATGTGCCTTGGCCCCAAGGAGAATTTTTCCAGAGGGGGGAGGCAGATGAAACTTAATCTAACACTGCTTGAACAATATATTATGCTGCTAAATGAAAAAAAAACAAAACAAATAACTCAGCTGACGTGAAGGAGCTATACGGACTCAAGGGCGTTTTGTATTTCAGAATGTTGACACGTCTGTCAAGATAGCTTTCTATTTAAATCAGGCTTCTGCTAAACTTAGATTTGTTTACATTTGTAAGAAAAAAATCTTCCGGTTTAAATCATATTTAATCTGTATATTTTGAGCTTTAGAATTTGCTGTATACACCACTCATGACTTTGAATCCAACACTTTAATCCTACTGCTTGGAATAAGCTTCTAGTGCCAAATGTAATTGCTTACAGCAAGTACCTATTTTTTTCCTAGAATCCCTTTACTGTTGTCAGACCAACCATGTATTGGTAAAAAGAAATCGGATGGGGAAAAACATTTCAAGCATACAAATTTTTTTTTGCTTGCCTCTTATAGCACCCGGAGCATAATGTTGCTGAGTGGGTTAGGGACCATTGGAAAGTTGCATGTTCAAATCCCATGGTTAGTAGAATGATTTCATTATTGGGCCCCTAAAATGGCCCCTAAACCCTAATATCTCTGCAGACAGGCTGACCCTGCTTTCTTAATTATACATCAGTTTGGACAGAAGCATATGCTAAATAAATAAGTTTAACATAGCACATGATGTAATGTCTGCAATGCTGTTCATGATTTATAAATGTGTCAGAGTTGCTGCATATGCGATGTGCACTGACAGAGATATTCCAGTGAATTATGCATAAGGTATTCGTCAGTAGTAATGTATCAGTACTGTACAAGGTTCTGCTCATTTAAACATCTATTCTGACTCAGGAGTGTGAATTGAGAATGTCACAAGTTTAACTGAACTCATAGAACTACTATTGAATTGCACATGAAAGTTTAAAACCTGCAAACTGCATTTACACTCTTCTCTTCTCTGTAATGAATAATTAAGAGACAAAAACACCTATTATTTATTCATATGCAAAGCCGTTACTTAACCACTTTAATTGGGATGATCAGACTGTATGAGTTTAATCCCAGGCCACTTGAAAGGCAGGAGACTGAAGCAGAGACTTGTGGATTACATCTTTTTTCCATTTGTAGTCCGTCTGCCTGTAAGCCAAAGATAAGCAGATCTTAGATTAAATTAACCTTCAGCTTGCTTAACACTTAAAGTTCATCACTGATGTCGCTCTGACATGGATATTGTTCAGAGTTTGCTGATTGGAATTTCTCCCGTCATGCACCACTACCAAAGCACAACCTTGGGTTCCTTACTTCGCAACCAATGAACTCTTCAAAACCTTATACATTATAGCGTCAGGCCGATGTCCTGTAATGCACAGTGTTGGCATGGTATCTTATGAAATGTGATAGGTAGAGATGGCACAATACCATTTTTTTTCTTGTCCGATCCCGATACTGATATTAAAATTTTGGGTATCTGCCAATTCTGATACCAGTCTATTTTCCCCTTTATCGACTACTAAGCATTAAAATATATATTTGTATCAATATACTTCAATGAACATGGCAAATTATCTGCATTCATTGTTGTCGTGGCATTGTTTGAGTATGCTAAGAACGGGAAAACAAAAGCTAAAACCCACCCCAAACAGGCTTTACAAAAGTCTGTTTCTTAGTTTTATTCAATAACAACTTTCACAAAAAATAAATATATTTAAAGTGCAAATTGTGCAGTCTGTTGCCAAATTAAGTATAATAAAGAAATCAATGATTAAAAATATCACTGCATACTCCAATTTACCATTTCTAATCAAAAAGTATGCAGTATCAAATACACTATGGAGCAAAAATAAGGTTTAGGTAGCAATTATGGTAAATGGATTGCATTTATATAGTGCTTTTCTACTCTTCTGAGTACTCAAAGTGCTTTACAATTTAGGCCTCACATTCACCCATCCACACATGCATTCACACACACTGGTGGCGAAGGCTGCCATGCAAGGTGCCAACCTGCACACCAGGAGCAATTTGGGGTTCAGCGTCTTGTTCAAGGACATTTTGATGGGGTCAGGAGTCAGGAGAAGGCAGGGCTCGAACCGGCAACCCCTCTGGTTGCCAAACTACAGCAGTTAAGGAAATCAGCAATAGCCCTACATACTACTCTGTAGTTTGTATGTCTGGCTGATTTTTTTTCCTTCAGCCTAATGTATAGTAAGTGTATTTCCGTCAGTCAAATGCACATATGTTTCTGAAAAACCACCCATCACATGACCCTCAGATCTGTTTATGCTGTGTGTCCTAAGGCTACAAGCATTTAGACGTATCTCTGATGGGAAATCAGATCGGCTTTTTACGGCCCAAGTCCCAACGGCTTTGTCTGCCAAAATGCCAAAAGAAGGCATTTCTGCGTGACAAATTGATGCAAAGCAACAAAATGAATGTTATATTCTATGTATAAGCTTTTTTACTTAAAATAATATATTTGGATGTAACCCTCTATAACCATCAACATTTTAATTAGTTACTAATTTAACTGCATGTTTTTCTCAGTAATTGTGATGGATTACAATCCAGCACTGGTTTTACTGAGGTGTGTCCAGGCTGAGCAAACCATAAGTGCATTAACGTATCTGTGAGATGTCACATCAAAATATTTCAGTTTCTCCTTACGCACGTGGAACACAAACCCCCAATAATTCAAACAGAAGGTGGAATTTCTGTGAATCTTCTTGCATTGCATCACCTATAACTTTGGAGAGTTTACTTATTTAGTGGAAACTTTTGGGCAAAGTGACGTACTGGCACGGTTCAGCGAGCAGGGTCAGTCAGCATTCACCTCACATGGAGCATCTGGCAGTTTAGGGCTTCGCTTCAGAGCCCAACAATGATTACACCGTCAGCCGTAGGATTTGAACCAACATCCTTCTCTATACTGGTATTGGTCAGTAACCCTGAAATGTGTTTCAGCTGGACTGCCATAAATTGCCTTGAAGTATGCATTTTATGCGTTTTGTATTTGTCATATAGTTACTAATGCAGTGAAATGAATAAACTATTAAAATGATTAATTTCTACAGCCATGGCAGAATACAATATGGATGGTAAAACAAAGAAAAAACGCATCAGTTACATATCAATTAAACTCACTGGCTACGCGTTCTCTCACATTTTATATAAATAAATTGAGTAAATAGGCTATAAAAATAAAAATAGCTAAAATGAGTAGTTTGATGCTGCTTGTGGAGTTACTCATGTGAGCAGTCCAAACTGCTTTCTCTGTTTGCTTTTGACGGGTGGTTGCTCTTTGGTCGGGTGGCACAGTGTTATGTTAGGTGGCACTGGTGCTGTATGCCTTATGTGTCCAGTGTTTGAATCCTTTCTCTGCATATGTGAAGTTTGCTTGTTTTCTCCACATTGTGTGGGCATCCTGCTGCAATTCTACTGACATGTGACCAGGCCTATTGGCGTCTCCAAGTTGTCTGTAGTGTGTGCTGTGTGATGATCTGGTATGCCTTCCAGCATGTACCATGTGCCCTGGGAGGAGATATGGGTGACCCTGGCAAAAATAAATGTTTGGAAGATGGATAGGTGGTTATTGATTCGGTGTATTGTATCATTCAGCACTAAATTAAGAACAATTTTTAATATTACTGATATTGCATCAGTCATAAAATGTATTTTTTTCAGAAGGGCATTCTATTTTCAATTCACATTTCAATATGGAATGTAGACCTATACCTTAGTACAATCAAAAATAATATCAAGAAAGCCCTAGTGTCATCAACTATCCATGAATGAGCAGAAATCTACAAGGCGCAGCATGAAGATGAATCTGCCACATATGTAGGATTTGCTCAGTGTATTTGCAATCAGTTGAATGGGCAGAGCCTGTAATGTATTCTTACCTCTACACTCGAATGTAAATTCCCATATCTTCTTTGTCTATGTACAATATATATATTGTTACATTTCTTGAGCATACAGTGAGACATTATGTACAAAGGGACATTATATGCAAAGTTAAAGTATAAAAAATGTGTAGGATACAGTGCTGCACTACTGAGAGGAGGTATTCAAAGCACAGTCCTCCAGGAGGAAACAGAGTCCCCACAGGAATTATGCATCTTGTATAAGTGGTCATTGTCTTGGAGGTTAAAAACAAAACTAACTCCATACAATGAGGATTGAGATGCCGATGCATTAACTGTCCTGGTCTTCTGCTGAGGACAAGTTGGCTATTTGGTTTTCTCTTTACAATTTGACTTGTTCTTTCAACACAGTATGTGTATATCAGCTTCTCACATCTCAAAATATATTATGAACTGTTAGTTAAATATAAATTATTCTTGCAAGCATTCATCCACAATCTTAGTCAGGCTTGTCAGGGAGTCTAGCTGCATAGGACACAAAAGGCAGGGGACACCGTGGATGGGATGTCAGTCCATCCAAAGGGACAGACCCTTTAGAGATGCAAGTCACCATAACTGCATATCTTTGGACGGTAAGAAGCAAGAAGATTTCTTAATTTATGGGTGTTCCTCTGTGAATAATATACTGTATTTCATTTTTTTTTTTGCAAACTACAGCCTGGTTCTTCCCTGTTTCTCCTTAATGAAGGGCTTCTTGCTTGCTTTATGGAACCTTAGTCCTGCTTCAAGGAGCCTGATACAAAGTATCTTAGTGGTGCACTTCACACCTGCACTTAATGTTTCCCATTCCCTTGGAAGGTCACTTGATGTCCTCCTATGATTTATGAGAAACTGCCACATAAGTTAATGGTCATCTCTCACTATATTCTTCAGTTACATATATTTCATACTACATTCTTCATTATATATGTCTCACACTATATTCTTTCCACCTTCATGGCACAAATTGATGTCTTGACCTTTTTAATTGTATTTATCCTAAATTTCAGAAGGGGTCTATAGGCTAAAAAATATTAACTGGCCAAAAATTACTATTGTTTCTATTACATCATGACAGTAATTATTTTGTATCCAGTCTAAGCCCTTAATACTCTTTCAGTCCCCTGAAGAATGGAATTAGTAAACGCTATTACCTAATGTACTTTCTACATTATCATAAAAAGAAGGTAAAAAAGTGTGCGCAAGAGAAAGTGTACATTCAACAAAGCTACTAAACCACATGTTAACATAAAAATATGCATAATGCATTAAATGTCACCATCAACCAACTTACTGATAAGTCTATCAAAGTGCACAAGGAACATCAGCACAAGTGCATTCTTTATTGCATGTCTTAAACCTGACATTGAATCCTTTGCAAGATAAGTTAAAATGGCAGCATGACTTGCAGTGGTTTTAAAAAGGATTGCAATGTGTGCTGTGCTGTTTGACAATACAGAATTACACTTTTGGATCCACTTGTGATAAATTACACACAATTATTTGTTCTATGCACCTTTCAACGTGACAAGTGCTAGGCCTACATGAATTTTGAATTGAAACGAAACATGTAAGTCTAATACAGTGGTTCTCGCGCTTCATCTGTTCTGGACTCCGGATTGGATCCTAAAAAAATTCTGATCGAATTTTTCCCATAAGAAATAATGGAAAACCAATTAATTTGTGCCCGGCCCCCCAAAATTACACCTAAATATGTTTTTTTGTTTTTTTTTCTTTTTAGCATTCAAACACAAAATGAACAGGATAAAACAACAAGAGCAGTTTTTTCATAATGGCTTCCAAAACAATGAAGATCTTATCCCAACATTACCCCTGTCCTGCTCCGATCATCCGCTCCTTCCGTGTGCCACACCCCCTTGCTAACCTTCGTGTGGGATCCCCATGTGATCAGCTGTTTCTGGTTGTTGTCATTAGTCCTCTGTATTAAGTCCGCGTTTCAGTTTGTTTTCCCCAGTCCGGACATTGGGTACATTCGACTTGCTTACAGTACTGGCTTAAAGCAATGCATTCTGGGAGGAATTATGCCTGACACAATGCATTACGGTTAGATGCATTGCAGCCTCTCACCCAGCTGCACAAACTACAACTGCCTACATGACAACACACCTGCTCTTATTGGCTGAAGAGTTTAGATATATGGATGAAGTTTGTATCCCAGGCTGTCCCGATGCTATTTCTCCCAAATATCATGTAAAGCAAGAATTTACCTGGTAAAATAAAGTTTAAATATATTCCAGAAATTCTGTAATAATACACATTAGTTACTGGTTTATTATTAGTTACTGTAATATTGTGCTGCTTTATTTGGTTAATTGTCCGTTCTGTGAAGAAGGCATTCAGTTGCATCGTAGTATGACTAATTTCCTGGTGCGTACAGTTTCTATTAGGTCAGCGTTCACGGGTTTAAGGTTCGACTTCTGATATTCAGATTGAGTTCTAGGCCAAACTGGTTTGTTTGACTTTCAAGAAATTTGAGTTGTAGTGAGTTTGAGAACTCAGGTATATGTTATTTTTGCAGGCTACAATTCTGTTTTTATTGACTTGATACCCGCCCATGTGTAATGAATTACCTGCCTGTAAAATTCCAGAACATTAAAATCCACCAGTTTCAGCAACTAGCTGCGTGTACTCGTACCTCACGGGTACCTGACCTAGTGCTTTGGAAACTCTGGTTTCAGTTTAAGTATGGTAGCTATATAGTACATTTTCAACCAGTAAACTGTGTGAAAAGGAAAGATGTTTAGGAACAAAAATGTATCCTCTTGCTGTCCAAATAGCAGCCACTTCAGCCAAGACTGAGCAGGACTACTTACTCTGACAGGGACACTGCCACAGCATTGCAAGGCAGCATAGCCAGAGGTAGCCAGCTCATTTTGTAGTGGCTCAGTGGCTCAACCTGTCATCTCTCGCCTCCAATGTCTGGGTTTCAGATCCTGCCCCTTGCAGTGCGTGAGGAGGGTTCACATGTTCTGCTTGTTTGGCTTTCCTTCTGGAATCCACTAACACGCAGTTAAGCAAACTGGAGTTTTTGTGGTCAGTGTGGGTGTGCATGCGTGTCTAGCGATGGATAGGCATCCCATCCATTTGTGGGACAGGCTCCAGGTTCTCTGTAACCCTGTACTGGGTAAAATGTGATTTGTTCCCTCCGTCTGGATAATCTGAACTCAAAATGACCTGATATTGTTCAATTTCTTTTTACCCTTGTGTCATTGGAAGTCCTGAGGTGTTGTGTTTCACTCACGTAAAGGAGAATCAGCAGTCAGTTTTTCACCTGCATGCACCAAAGGTGACACACCAAAAGTAACTATGTCAGCGAGTCCAGCTGTGGAGATGCATGGAAGATACTGCAATACAGTATAGTAAATAATAGGCTCGGGTTACATTGCATCTTGCATTGCAAATGTTTTATTTACTTATTTAGAAACATAAGTAATGACTGATTGTGAAATTCCCCTCGACAAAAGAGCCGTAGTGAAATTTGGTCCCATGCTGCCTGGAATGTCTCAGCCCACGGATGGCTGCTTCTGTGATTCTTTATTCAGCTGAGAACAAAGAGCTTTATCGTGCCCTTCCGATTGTGATCTCAAAATATGTCCTACAACAGACATTCAAAACCTACTTTGTGGCTAATCTCGGCTGGTTCGCTTTTTATTTGTCTAGCGAGCGTTTAGATTTGATTTCTAACTTTCCTTGTGCTTTTTCTCCCCATTCTGTCATTTTGAAGCACCCTGCCCAATATCTGCCACTGGCAGTTTAGACCATTTTTTACCAGGATTGTAACAGTACACAAAATTCATGGTTCAGTACCATCCTCGATTTTGGGTTCATGGCTGTGCAATTTCAGTATAGCGGGAAAACAGAATTTATATGGAAATGATTTATTATTAAAACACCAGCACAATGAGGACCAGTTGTAAACCAATGCCAATGTGTCTGAATGAACAAAACCTAAGACACTTTTTTTATAATGTGCAAATTATTAAACAAAAATTCCAAAATAAGACTGCATCATAACAATCATCATGAGCAAAATCCTTTCTGAATCCTGTCTTCTCTGCTACAGAATTGAGTTTCATTGTAACAATCAACACCCCTAAAAGCCGTAATTATTGTTTTAACCTACCCTGAATTTCCTGATAAAAGCACCTTAACTTGTAGATGTAGATTCTGCTTCACTCTGGTCACGCACACTCAGGTGATGTCATCTGTAACATTGGTTATGTTTCCAACATCATATCCGTGTTTGGTACAGAGTCTTAACTGCTCTCTTTTAGAGCTGGTGTAATGTATAGGGAAACCATAATTTCCCCCAGCTACCAATTCTGACATTGTAACTAGCATTAACCATATTCAAGTTATAGTAACAGCATGTTGTCCATGTTGAACATCTACTTGTGAATATAGGTTCTGCCCATGTCATAAATGCTTTATTAATTTCATTGTGAGAAGCAAAGTGAAAATAGTAAATGGACTGCATTTATATAGCGCTTTTCTACTCTTCTGAGTACTCAAAGCGCTTTACAATTTATGCCTCACATTCCCCCAATCACACACCAGTGGCAGAGGCTTCCACACAAGGTGCCAACCTGCACACCGGGAGCAATTTGGGGTTCAGTGTCTTGATCTAGGACACTTTGATGGGGTCAGGAGGAAGGCTCGAACCAGCAACCCTCTGGGTGCCTGTTTTAGGGCGTGGGGGGTTCAGGGTTGATTTAGTTCCAATCAATGTTGAAACCAGACTTACACTCCTACATGTGAGAGTGAATGCACTGTGGTGGACTGAGAGTTAGAGTGAACCTGGCTTAAAATCTTCTGGTCCAATCAACCACAATAGGACTTAGTGCACCTATTTTTTATGCTACCAGTTTTATGCTATTTATCTTGTTTGTGTCTTGTTTTTGGTGTCTTTTTTGTCTTAATATTTTTTAATGACCTGAGAATAGCAAAACGGTGTGTCATTGTACTGAATGTATAATGACAATAACATTGCCTTCATTTCATTTCATTTCATCCATCCTAATAAATTTATCAAATATCGTGAGAGTGAAACCTTTGAGAACAGGCATAACATTTTTGGGAATTCGTTGTAATAGGTGCCCTTCAATGGATTTGTGTCATTTTCTGTACGTCTTGGGATCAACTCCAGGCTCACTGTGATCCTGCACTGGATAAGCAACTATAGGAACTGGATAGGCAGGAATGCAATCCAATTGCACAGCAATCATGTGACCATAAATCATGTGACCACTGATTTATGTGACATTGCGATTGTGTATGATTAAAATGTATAGCATAAAATGTATAGCATTGTGGCTGTTTGATTTTAAAGTTCTGTTTGAGTGTGACTTAGAATGGGGTCAGGAGTTTGGCATATGGTGGGAAAGCCTAAAGGGTAAAATAATAGTAAAATAGTTAAATCTGTAAATGCAGGGAGGACGATGGTGTGGCCCAAGTGCGTGTGTGTACATAATGCCATGAACCTCGTGATCCTCCAGAACATAGGCAGCATTTGCGCCTTTCTGTGGGCGCGTTGCGTCCAAAATCCCAAAGACAATGGCCCATTTAGAGTCGGCAACGCTGACAGCAGGTCACGGTTTGCTTGTATGAATGTCTGCCTTGCCCTTTGTAATGAGAGCTGGCTGGGCATCACCGTTCTGTCATTTCACACGGCCTCCTGCTGCGGGAGCAGCTCAGTGACCAGAGACCAGTTTGCTGGTATATTACTACATCTCATCTGTTCACAATCAGAGGCAGTGTTTCCCAAACTGGTTCTAGGTGACCCATAGGTACACGCTTTTGCCAAAAGCTAGGAGGGAACAAAAATGTGGACTGTCTGGTAGGGAGCAAAAACCTGGCCCAACTGCTGGTCCCCGAGGACTGGATAGAAGAACACTGTTCTAAGGGAATATACTAATGGGCCAGTGTCCATTTTGGAGTCACTAAATTGCCCAGAGAATATAATTGCTTGTGTGAGTGTATTTATATTTGTGCCCTATGATTAATAGGCAGGGGCCCCCCAGCCTTGTGCCCTTTGTTGCCTGAGGTAGGCTCCAGGCCCCCATCTCCATGACTCTGATCAAGATATATAATGGTTGGGAGGTGGGATGGACTGATGGGGCATACCATGTAACCTGCTGGTTTGCAAGCCCTTGTACAACGGGGCTATTTACACTCAACAAATTTCCTATTGGTCCAGCGTAGCTTGACATTACACGGAAACCCTTCCCAACAGGTAACCTTTGACCCTTGACAGCATGTCTCCTGAAGCGAGGGCACATTTCACCTGGCTTTCCTCCACTGGCTGCTTGAAGTTTCTCTAGGTTTCTGTACATTCACAGGACACATTGACACAATGTTCCTCCATAACTAAAGTTCCTATTATGTGTTGAATGCCATTTCATTATGCTAACTATGCTGGCTAGTGGGTAAAATTTTAGGTAATTGAATGAATGTAATTAAACCTAGATAGCACACATATGTTGAAATGACATTGATTCCATATCAGACAAAAAGGTTGACACAACATTGCTCTTCATTCCTTCACTTTATATCAACATTGAGTCAAGGTTTTGCCACCATCAGTTTTTCAATTTGAAAATCTGACCAAAAATCAATTCAGTTTCATTGATCATTTAACACTGACCATAATTTAACATATTTAACTATAATTCAACGTTGAAACAAAAAAAAATGATGCTATCTGGGAAGCTATTAAGATGTCAGTTTAGATTATGGAAAAAAAAACACTTATTTGAAGATGGAATGGAGTTTGAGGACCACACAGAAAACCACCAGCTCTCTTTCCACAAATAATAACATGCTGGAGTTACTAGCTATTTGTATATATCGGCATTTTGGCTCCCATTGGGCGGAAATACTCTGGTCCTGGTGTGCAGCTCAATATACAGAATCAAACTCCCAGGGAACCATATCCATAACTGGTCCACTTATATATAACTAGCTTTTGTCTTACTTCAGCAGGATGGGTGCATGATTGTTCTGACACTAAAGCTCCATCTCTCTCCCAAACCTACCCAGGATTGCCAGTTGACTCCCATCTGGAAGGAGTTCTGGCGAATATCACAGTGCGCCAAGGGGAGACTGTCTTCCTCAGGTTTGTGGCACAGTCTGATCGCTTGCTGCTGAATTATTCTTTTGTGCTTATAGTTATTTGTGTAATTACTGTGTAATTGCATTGTGGCCATCTGAATCTATGCCAAGGAAGTAACTTAATATGAAATTAGCTGAGACACAAAATACTAATCAGTTCATCTTAATTGGTCGATTAAAATGTAAATAATATGAATTATATGGTGAATTATTAATTTTCTGCAGAGATGTAGTACCAGCAGTTTCCTGCAGAGGCCGCCCATGGATCATTATTGTCCATGGCTTATCATTTCTGTTACACTCACTATAGCAGGGGTGGCTAATCTTATCCGCAAAGGGCTGGTGTGTATGCAAGTTTTCGCTGCAACTCCCTAATTAGATTACTAATTAGAGGACTGATTGGCTGAAAACCTGGGTTTGAACAGCTGACCTACACGTTATCCCAAGAACCTGCATACACACCAGCCCTTTGCAGATAATACTGCCCACACCTGCATTATACAGAGTGTATCTACTGTTGCTCACCTGTCTTAGAGACTTGCACTTAAGTAACTTCAGTGCAGTTTTCACAGGCATTTACTCTATTTTTTTCTTGTCTATAGGTACAGCATTACATTTAAAGAAAAAAACATTAATTTTGCATGTATTTTAAAATGTCCCTCTTTGATGTTAATGTAGGAGTCTGGGATCACACCTGACAGTGTGACTGTGTGTCTCACACCTGACAGTGTGACTGCGTGTCTCACACCTGACAGTGTGACTGCGTGTCTCACACCTGACATTGTGACTGCGTGTCTCACACCTGACAGTGTGACTGCGTGTCTCACACCTGGCAGTGTGACTGCATGTCTCACACCTGACAGTGTGACTGTGTGTCTCACAGCTGCCTTGCCTTTCTTCTCACCCTCTTAATTTGTATTTTCAGACATAACAGAGAGAGAGAGTCAATATAAAATATTGTCTGTCTTGACGTTTGTGTAAAATCCGTCTTCTGCTCTCCTATCTGTCCTCACTTTGGTTATTTGCGGTTAACGTTTGGGCTGGGTGAGGGTTAAAGGTGTCATGTTGGGTTTAGGGTTAGGGTCATGGAAATGAATGGAGAGTCCCCACAAAGATGTAATTATAAAAGTGTGTGTGTGTGCACGCGTGTGTGTGTGTATGTGTATGCACGCGTGTGTGTGTGTGTGTGCGCGGGCGCGTGTGTGTGTGTGTGCACGCATGTGTGTGCGTGTGTGCGCGTGTGTGTGTGTGCGCGCATGTGTGTGTGTGTGTGTGTGTGTGTGTGTGTGTGTATGTGTGCCCATCCAGGGCAACCCCTGCCTTGTGCTACCTGGGATAGAGTCCAAGATAAGAGTTTGGAAGATACTTGGATGGATACTGTGTTCATTTAGCGAACTAACAGACTTCTTTCCCAGAAACCCCTCATGACTGAGCTCACAATGCTGGTTCATCGGTGGGGTTTCTATTTTTATTCTGATAACTGCATGTGGCGTGTGGCTTCCTGCCCCTGTGTAGCATCATATCGTTCCAATTTCAGTGGCTCCAGCTGTTCACAGATAAGGCCCCAGGGTAGTAAGTCACCCGTGAACAACAGCGGGGGAGACAGCATCATCCTGCAGGTGCTTAACAGTCAGCGATTTGATGACATCAGCAAGTTGGCCTATCAAAAATAAAGCTCTCCCTATTTTCATTCCCTTGATTGTATCTTAAAAAGGCTTGTTTTTTATTTTATTTTACGCAATATTGGATTATTGGATGACCGGACGTCTGAAACTTAATTCCTTTCTCTGAGATTGATCATCTGAACAGCTTGGCATCCTATCCAAGGTGTTCCTGCCCCGTGCTTCTCAGGAAGGGCTCTGGGAACCCTGTCGCCCTGGACTGGATAAGCAGATGGAAGATGGGCAGATAGATGAATATCTCAACATTGTAACATCTCTGTGACTGAATATCTACAGTAGTTCATGTCAAGAAAGTAAAAGTCCAGAAACAATCTATTTTCTTTCAACCAATTAGCTGAATATTGTGTGACTGTGACTCAACTGGTTGATCAAAACAAAATCTTGCTCTGGACTTTTTACTCTCTGAACATGAACTACCCACTTCTGAATATCTTACTGTACTTATGTATCAGTCCTAAACAAAATGCATTGCAACACTGTTTTTCTTCTAAACAGAATGACAATTGCAGTGATCCACTGAGAAATGTGCACCAGAAGAACGTAGTCTATTCTGTTTTTATTAAAAAAGATCCTGTGAGACTGCTGATTATCTACCCTAATTTGGAGATCCTCTTTCCTGTACAACATATAGCTTATCCTCTATTCACTACACGTAATTGCTGATTTGTGGCCTGTATGAGAAGGGATGAACATGTCAAACAATCTTATTGGCAACTTCAGACATGATGTATGGAGTCACACTCTGAGATGAAATACCATTCCCTTAGGTCACGATTTGACATTTTAAGACATAGCCATATGATAGTATATAGACAAAATAAATACACTTAACTACCTGATTGGTGGGGGAAAATGTGCCAATTTGGTATGGAATTGAATGAACAGAATGTGCAATAAATAATGGCAGAGCGGTCCTAACAATCTTCTCCACTATTCTGATGACCGGCTGGAGGAACTGGTAGTCTGACATTTTGGAGGATTCAAACCAGTCTGTGATGCAGTTTGCATGGACCAGTTTGATGGTGCCTTTATAAGAGATGGACAGGATGAGAGATGGCAGTCTCACCTGTATCAAGTGCCACAGGACACCTTCTTTGTCTGGGAGGTTACATGCTGGTTCCAAGGGAGTTCCTCAGTGAGGTACACACCCAGAAATGTAATGCTCTTAGCTCTTCTGACAACACAGCCAATGATGTATAAAGATTTTTACTCCCCCTACGTTTTTCTGAAATCCACAATGTTTAGCAGCAAATTGTGAGCCATGCACTGCTTCACCAGCTCTATTGCCTTCTGTCTGTATGCAGACTCATCTCCTTCACTTATAAGGCCAATAGTCGTGGTGTGGTCTACATGCTTAATGATGTGATTAGAGGTGGTCGAATGCCAGGCATGTGAATAGTTGGGGACTAAGGCAGCAGCTTTGGGGAGTTCCTGTGTTCGGACATGATGTCACCAACCTGATGGAGTGTGGCCTTTCTATCAGAAAGTCCTGGATCAAGTTGCATAATGATGTTTTCAGGCCAAACTGGAACAGCTTTTGGAAAAGTTGTTCTGGTTTCATTGTGTTGAATGCCAAGCTGAGATCGACGATCGACATTCTTGCGTTATTTGTTTTTATTGTCCTGGTTTTTCAGTATGCTGTGTAGGGCCTAGGTTATGGTAGATCAGTTGGAGTGGTATATGGATCGGAGGAAGCAGGGAGGTTCACTTTAATGTGTCACATAACTAGCCAATCAAAGCACTTAATTACAGCTGAAGTGAGAGCTATGGGTCGATAGTCATTAAGCACTGAAGCAGTTGTCTTCTTAGGCAGTGTTTGATTGTAGCGGTCTTAAAGCACTCAAGGATAAATGATTGTCTGAATGAGCTGTTAAGGATGTCTGTCAGAACATCTCTCAGTTCATGAGTATAGTCCCTGACAAACCTACCTAAGATATTGTCAGGACCAGCCACCTTGACACTGAGCTTCACTTGACACTGGGTGCTCTTTACTTCTGTTGTTGGTAGGTGGAGTGTCTTTTCAGCGGTTGGGGGGGTTGTTCTGTTGCTTGCTGTGTGCCACATTAAATTGGACAGGGCTGAGCCTGACAGGGAGGCAGATGTCACAATCCATGGTATGTGAGGAGTGCAGTACTTGTAACCTGTGAAGGCCTGCATTCCATGCCATATACATCTTTTAGCATTAAATCCATCCATCCATTTTCCAAACCACATTTGGTTGAAGGGGGGTCTGGAGCCCATCCCGGAAGCAACGGGCACGAGGCAGGGAACAACCCTGGATGGGGAACCAGCCCATCGCAGGGCACACTCACACACACACCCACCTAAGGGCAATTTGGCAACTCCAATCAGCCTCAGCATGTTTTTGGACTATGGGGGGAAACCGGAGTACCTGGAGGAAACCCCAAGACGACACGGGGAGAACATGCAAACTCCACGCACGTGAAACCCAAACAGAGACCAGAGCCTGGGTCCTAGTGGTGTGAGGCAACAGTGCTAACTACTGCACCACCATGCCACCCCCTCAGGATTAAATCTTCTTTCAAATTATATCTGTAGATGACGTTGATGTAATTGCATTATCTTTGCAAAAACAAGTTCACTTTTGACAAGAAGAAATTAACTATGATCCTACTTTCCACTGAGGAAAAAGATAAGACACCCTCACATTTATCACCATTTAAAATACCTAGAATTACATTTAGGTGCACCATATCAGGTAAAATGATTAGAACATCATTACAGAGCTTTTTGGTAGAGTCTGTCTTACGTAAACCACAGATATTTAATTTGGTTTGCTCTTTATTAAGAAATGTGTGGTATCACCATGGTGAGATCCAAAGAGCTCTCTGATGCCTTCAGAAAGAAGCTTGTAGATGCATATCAGTCTGGGTAGGATATAAAAAGATCTCAAGAGATTTTGGAATCAGCCATTCCACTGTCTGGAAAATAATTTACAAGTGGTGAACACTTAAAACAACTGCCAGCATGGCCAAGTCAGGCTGTCCTAGCAAGTTCAGGCAAAGAACTGACCACAAGATCCAGAAAGAAGCCTCCAAAAGTCTTAAAATGTCATCACAGGTCACACAGGAAGTACATGCAAGTACATGCATCTGCCTTCAGAAAGTGGCAGCACACGTTTGGTTTACATGGGCGCTGTACAAGGAGGAAACCCTTGTTGTTAAAAAAAACAAACTTCTAGGCAACACTGAAGTTTGCCAGAGACACCTAGACAAAGACTGGGACTTTTGGAACAAGATGCTTTGAACAGAAGAATCTAAAATTGAATTATTTGGGCGCAGTAACAGAGGACATGTTTGCTGTAAACCAAAGACAACTTTTGAGCAAAAGAACCTCATACCACCTCTGAACCATGAGGGTGGAAATGTCATGGTTTGGGGCTGCTTTGCTGCAGCAGAACCTGACCAGCTCACCATCATAGAATCCACTATGAATTATTCATCATAGGGTGGTTGAGGACAATGTGAAAACATCTGTCCAGATGTTGAAGTGGGGGTGGACCATGCAAATGAGAATGACCCAAAACGTTCCAGTAAATCTACCAAGGAATGGCTTACAAGAATAAATGGAGAGTTTTGGAAAGGTCAAGTCAAAGCCCGGATCTGAATCCTATTGAAATGCTGTGTGGTGATTTGAAGCATAAGTGCATGCAAGACACCATTCGAACATCACACAGCTTAAGGAATTCTGCATTGGAGAGTGGGGAAGCCTTTCTGCTATGTCTCAATTACTATAGGTTATTTTAGCTAAAAGGGGAAATACTTGTCATTAGGGCACAGGATGTCCAAACTTTTTCCTCAGTAGGAATTGGCATCTTAGTTTCCTTTGTTAAATAAGTGAATATGTTTGTAGTTTTTGCATACCTGATGCAATTACTTCAGCTCTGTCTACAGATATAATTTTAAAGAATATTTAATAGTAATATTTTGATATTTCTTAATGAAGAAGTACATATTTAGTGGGGTTGTCCTAATTTTTTCACATGACTGTATGTGTGCTAGAAAACAATGCAGAACAAGGGAGGAAAACAACATGAAAAATGCGTAAACAAGCCATATAAGTATTTAATTTTGAGCTAGTTAATTATGAACATTTTAACACATCAAACCAAAACTCTCATTAGAAGAAAATATAACAAAATAATTCTGGTCACGTAATGCAAAGCAAATCACTAGAGAAGAATGTTGCAAAAAAGGAAGAGTTAGCGTTTTGTATTTCTCTGGGTAACTGTTTCCAGCGCCTCCTAGTGGTCAGTCAGCCTGATGGGCTAGTATTTATTTAAAAGTTTTTGTCTTTCATTCGTCTGTAAAACATACTTTTAATATTTGTACACAGTAAGCATGCTATAAAAAAGAGTGAGGGCGGCAGGATATGTCGGGATGTAGTTGCCCATCATGGCTTAGGGCCACAGGAGACCTGAAGGCCAAGTTCCGTGCTCTTTTTGTGGTGTTTATTGTTATTGTCGTAAAAGACATTCAGCATATTTGTATGTGAGAGATTAGTCACTCAGTAGTCACGACTAGTGCTTAGAACTTTGGCTCAGTTTTATGGAAAGACAAAAATCTCTGTTCTGTATGGGTACTTTGGCAGTGATATAGACGATGAAGAGGGCCTTTTAAAGACAAGCCTAGTTAGACAGATGCTAAGGCTAGCCTACTGATACAAGGGCAGGCATACTAAGGCTAGCCTACTGATACAAGGGCAGACATACAGGCAAGGATGTGAATATTTCAGGGACACCAAAGAAAGGAGTGAGGAAGCCAGCCCATTCCAGCTCCTGTTTGCTTCGGTAGATTTTGTGATCTTCCTGTCCTCTTGAGCATACAATTAATATCAGATTTTTCACTTTTATTTGCTTATAACAAATCTATGAAACTTAGCTTGCACATTTTTTTATGAAAACTAATTAAAGATGATCAGAAGGTTTTTCTGAGACTCTTGTAATCAGGTTTATGTAGCAATTTTGGTTCACCTTTCATACTTGTGCGTTCCTCCCAAAGAGATCGACAATTATCTTCTCAATCCATGTAAATTATCGCTGAAGAGATAACAAGCATGTCTGTTTCTGCCATTGTTCTCCAGGTGCCCACAGGATGATGAAATAACTCAGTCAGCCTGGCTGAACCGCACAAATCTTCTCTACACTGGAGAGACCAAGTGGACGACTGACCGGAGAGTTAGCCTGGAGCTGCTGAGCAGGAGTGAGTTCGTCGTCAGGATCGATGATGTGGGCATTCAAGAGGATGGGCAGTACGCCTGTGTGTCACAGAGCCCCCGTGGGATGCGGAAGACAGTGGTTTACGTTATTGTACAAGGTACGTCATTCCCCCTCACCATTATTTCACATGAAATCTCACAGTATGTCCTACTAGGTCTCCAACACCAGTGTGGAACATCTAGATTTGCTTTGGAGTGCCACACAACCCAAATGGAAACCTGGTCAACTGAAACATGAAATATAACAAACATCTATCCAGACATGTATTTTCCGTAACTGCTTGTCAAAGAAATATGAAGCCAAAGATCAGTCGATGAAGTGCTGGATTCAGATTATGAGAGTAGTGTTGAGATGTTACAACACCACTGTTTTACACAGAGCGAGTGTCACAATTCCGTGTTCAGGCAGGCGAATACACACCAGGAATCCAAAGGTATACGGGAAGACGGGTTTATTGCATAACGCAGACAAGACATTAACACTAGCAACATCAATGCCGCGCACTGGACTTAACACAAGACACGGACTAAATACTCTAGACACTAATCACAAGACGGGCTCGCGGCGATTGCCTAACAGGTGATAACAATTAAGGGAATCACAGGAGGAAACGAGGTAGGTGTGGTCACACATGGGGCTGGCTTCGGGAGGGAGGACGCGGATCATGACAGCGAGCATACAGTCAGTATTATTATTTTACCTGCTTACTGAAAAATATTCTAATTGAACTTATACAATTCGCTTGGACATGAAGTGCAGCCTCTCAGATTTCATCTTAGGGTATCAACATTCAAAGTGGATGAAGGGTTTAGGAGTTTCAGCTCCTTAACATGTGCCACCCTCTTTTTAAAAGGGCCAAAAGTAATTTGATGTATGCAATTCTTTCATTATCAGTTAAGCAGATAAAAGGCCGGAAATTGATTTGGAACACGTGTGTGTATTCTGCATATATAATACCCATTTGTAACATTAATGATTATTATTATTATTATTACTGATATTGTGCTGTTGTTATAATTTTTGTTGCTTGATGATTCTTATGTTTCATATGGCTGTTTGTATTCTGTATTCCCCTACACTTATCTCCATCCCACCCACATTGTTAATGTTGTTATTTCTGTATACCTTTGTTCTCTTATTCTTTTTTTTTTCTCTCTCCCCAACGTGATTAATGTCTGTAATTGTTTTTGCAATTTTTGTTTCTGTATCCCCCCCATTTTTTTCTTTTCTTTTTCACGGTAATAGGACGGGTGAGTTCTGAGTGGCCACACTCTTCGCTTTTGTAATGTCAAATAAAGTCGTCCTCCGAAGGGGGGGGTTGGGGGTGGGCAATAAGAAAAAACAAAAGGAGTGGCAAAATCCACAGTTTGGTACATCTTGAGAAGAAAGAAAGCATTGGTGAGCTCAGCAATGCCAGTGGTGGATGATCAAAGAATCATTTCCATGGTGAAGAGAAAACCCTTCGTAACAGCGAACCAAATATTCAAGTCTTTCATAAAGAGAAGACTGCATGAAAGCAAATACAGAGGGTTCACTGCAAGATACAAACCACTCATAAGTCTTAAGAATAGAAAGGCTAGATTAGACTTTGCAAAAAAATCATCTAAAAAAGCCAGCACAGTTATGGAACAGCATTCTTTGAACAGATGAAACCAAGATCAACCTGTATCAGAATGATGGAAAGAAAAAAATGTGGAAAAGGGCTGGAACAGCTTATGATCCAAAGAAAACTGCATCCTCTGTAAAACACGCTGTGATGGCCTGGGTGTGCATGGTTGCCAGTGGCATGGTGGAGGCAGTGTGATGCTTGGGCGTGCATGGTTGCCAGTGGCATGTTGGAGGCATTGTGATGCTTGGGCGTGCATGGTTGCCAGTGGCATGGTGGAGGCAGTGTGATGCTTGGGCGTGCATGGTTGCCAGTG
>JABFDZ020000040.1:13133175-13148174 GCA_019775955.2 Pollimyrus isidori | reverse complement strand
CTGATCCGCTATTTATCTTCCAGGTGATCGCCTATTTCCGGGTCCTAGTGGCGATCACCTGACCGGCGTGCGTGACAATTCCGAAGTTTCATGCCTCTGATCTTGTTCCCCTTTCTACCTCGCAGAAAGTTAATATTTATGGAATTTATGTAAATATGTCTGAGAGGGCAAAAGGGAATATCGAATCCAAAAAATTTTGGCTATGTGACTAATGAAGTTATATAAAGTTTAAGCCAGAGAGAATACATTTTCTCTTTATTTCAGAAAAGTATTTATTTCAGAAATGTCTCTCAAAAAGATGTGGACCTCTCAGGGTTGCTGGGTCAAATCTCAATCCCAAGGGTGCCCCTGCTTCTGTATATTTAAGCAAGGGGGTTAGTGTTAACCTAAAGTGTCCAACTGCATAAACAGACACATTTTTAAGTTACTTCATGCGAAAGTTTTAGCCAAGACAAGTAAACTTACAATAGGTGCATGTGCTGCCTGGTGAAAAAAATACTCTCTGAATATTTATTGAATGTTATGTTTAAACCTTCATGCAGCAACCATATGACATCTAGGGAATATTCCCTGTGGGTCTGTGGATGTTTACTGTTAGCTGGAATATTACAGGCCATATTTTCAGAAGACAACACCGCAAGGGACTTGGATGATGCCATATAATGATGAGCAGGTCCTGGTCTCAATTCCCTGAACTGAAATTTCATACTGCACACAGATGAAGGTTTCAGTAGCCATGTAGGTGATAGACAGGAATAACATGCAGCTTGTGCTGAACTCTATTTTCTCCCTCAGTAAAGTGAAAGAATAAAATTTGCTAAATATAATGGTGTGAAATAGTATAACATGGCCAGCATAATAGAAAAGAGCAAGCCATGGTGTCTTTGGTGATTTCTAATTCCATAAGATCCAGAAGGGACTCCCTGGACCAGACACTAGTCCATCACGAGGCACAAGACGTGGGAGACCCTGTACAAGATGTTAGTCCATCCTAGGACACTTTAGAGGCTCCATTTTTCCTAAACGAATGTTTTTGGACTCCAAGAGATATACCAACTCCACACATGCAGGTCAGGGGTTGGATTTAAACCCATAATCCTGGAGTTGTGAGGCAACGGAGAAAAGCAGGGCACCACTGTGCCACCTGACCTCCAAGTGTTTCCGACATTATATCTGCTCATTCTCCATCACTATTGCCAGCCTTTTGAAATGCATAAAGTGTCCATTCCGAGGGACTCGGAGAATGAAGAGTCCAGGTACTACAAATGTTTCAGATGATCCCCTTATTGACACTGGTTTATATATGACTGCAAGATGCATTTTGTAATATAAGTCACTGTGTTCTTGTTGCATGTATTATATACATATCTGGCTGCTACTGTTTTTGCATTGCGTTGTGTCCTAGTGTACAAAATACTGCAAATTAATTCAGGAGAATTAAATGAATTTGATATAGACTAGACAGATAAACAGAAGACATAAATACATTTCATGGACAAACGTGTGCATATGGATGAAAATATAGAAGGACCACTGAATTACATTTAAATCAAAGTAAACACAAAGAACACCCACACGTCTCTCTCCATAAGTCATGTTCAGAGGCAAATGTGTGCAGACTGCCCATTTTTAATCATCCTGTCAAACCACTATAAACACGGCAGCTTTGCAGACATTAAAAATGAATGGTGACAATTTCTACCAGCTTGTAATGTGCACTTAAACGCCTCCTCTGTGTCGAATGTAAGCAAGCTGACACCTCAGCAACTAAGGCAGAGAGGCTGGGATCTGAGCCAGACTCTCATGCACAAGGAAGAAAAGACGCTGTTTTGAACAGACAGCTTGTGGTGGATTATTATTATTAGAAGCTTGTTGATTTTAGTACATGAACCGACTTGGAGCGTCTCCCTAAAGAGCAGCTATTGTCCAGGACTCAGCCCAACTCTGAATGGGTCTGTGAAACTGTACCATGTGTGTTAATGCCTTTTGAAGGGAATTAACGGCCCTCGAGGTAGGATCCCAATGAGCAGAAATGCTGAAATGAGCGAGTTAATCCTGGATGACAGGCTGTAGTACCAAGGTCACATGGTAAAGTGGCAAGTCCAAAGCAGCCCTCTAGCTATGAGGATGACTTGGTGGCAGCGGCCTTTGAGTCTGAGTCATTAGTCTCTGCGTTATCTGGCTCCAAAGTGATATTTCATCCTATGTATCTTGAGGGACTTTTTCCTGCTGACGTGGCCGTGAAGATCTAAGAACCAAGAAGAATGATTGAATGAGTTGTATTCACCTTTGACCTGCTTCGGATATTACGAAAAAGCACGGAGGGTTGAATTGAAAAGCCGTCGTGACTCTCTGGCGCACAAGCGGCACCGGGGGAATGTATTTTTGTGTCGTTTCAGCAGGCAGACAAGCAAACCGTTGTTCTCGTAAACTTGGCATGATCATGACTCAGAGTGCAGACCGGATTTGAATCCTTGTGAAATGTCTCAAGAACCAAGAATCAACTGTGAACCAAATTTTGATATTCATTAGGTTATTCTCCTTTAAGGGAGCACAGGGCACACAGCCAGGGATGCACTATAGGCTTGTTTAGATGCAGCAATTTCACTGACCACACATCTCAGAACTGTGGGGGTATGGCACATGAAGGGTGTGTGTGCTTTGAGGGAGGGGTGAGGTCTTAGAATAAGCCCCTCTATTCCTCTGAGAGAAATTACTCAGGTATATAAGAGAGAAGGGAGGGGATTTCATCCTGTGCATTTAAATTAAAGGTCATAAAGTTGTGTCCATGGAGACAACATGCAAACTCCATACCCAGAACCCTGGAGGTGTGATGCTACACCCTTCTAATGAATAATATTTTCATTAAAAGTGTTACTGTTCTACATATTAGTATCCATCCACCCATCCACATTCTAACTGCTGATCCTGGTCAGAGCCATGGGGTGGCGGCGGGGGTGGAGCCTAGGAGTAGGGCACCAGCCTGGGGTACACAGTGGACAGGATGCCAGTCGGTCATGGGGTGCAAACTTGGGGCACACTGTGTACAAGATGCCAGTCCGTCACAGGGTACAAGCCTGTGGCACACAGTGGAAAGGATGCCACTCTATCACAGGACACAAGCCTGGGGCACAGCTTATATAGGATGCCAGTCCATCACTGGGTAGAAGCTTGTGGCACGCTGTGGACAGGACGCCAGTCAGTCACAGGGTGCAAGCCGGCGACATGCTGTGTACAGGATGCCAGTCAGTTACAAGGCACAAGCCTGGGGCATGCTGTGGACAGGATGCCAGTCAGTCACAGGGCATAAGCCTGCGGCATGCTGTGTACAGGATGCCAGTCAGTCACAGGGCATAACCCTGGGGCATGCTGTGGACAGGATGCCAGTCAGTCACAGGGCATAAGCCTGGGGCATGCTGTGTACAGGATGCCAGTCAGTCACAGGGCATAAGCCTGGGGCATGCTGTGTACAGGATGCCAGTCTGTCACAGGGCATAACCCTGGGGCATGCTGTGTACAGGATGCCAGTCTGTTACAGGGCATAAGCCTGGGGCATGCTGTGTACAGGATGCCAGTCTGTCACAGGACATAAGCCTGAGGCATGCTGTGTACAGGATGCCAGTCTGTCACAGGACATAAGCCTGAGGCATGCTGTGGACAGGATGCCAGTCAGTCACAGGGCATAAGCCTGCGGCATGGTGTGGACAGGATGCCAGTCTGTTACAGGGCATACGCCTGGGGCATGGTGTGCACAGAATGCTGGTCTGTCACATGGTATTCGTAATATTACCAGAAAAGGCTACCGCTTGCTACTAATAATCAACTATTACAAGTAATAAACGCTAACTGATGGACTATTAGTCATAATTTAAGTATGTTGTATAAACATTTGTCTGTGGCCAATCTGAAATATGATGTTAAGTGATTTTTAGGCCATAGATGGAAAAATACAGGCATGTCTTTTCTTGCATTTGGCCTATATGCACTTTCCAGGAGAACCTGCCACCCCCAGTAAACATGTGGTCTTTCGGCCAGAAACTGAACAAAATCCCAAATCCTTTGTCGATCCAGTCCATCAGCTTCCCTGCCATCTCTGATGTGAATTATAATGTGCATCTGTGACCTAATGATCCATGTCAGTTGGAGCCTGACACTGAGCTGGCCACCTCCGCCTCAGGGGAACATTCTGTTTGTTGACAACCCCGCCCCTATCCGCCTGTCACTGGAGCTCCACCAGTTTATATGCACCTGGACCGCAAATCCGCTAAAATCCAGGCTTGAAATCAAAGATGTTCATTCTGGCATATCTGCTTATGGCACTGAAAAGACTTATTTCACATTTGGCACTTGACGACAGCACTCGATGCAATTTATTTCTAAATTAAATTACTATTGCTGCTGCCTTTGCTGTTGTATTTATCCACCATGATTATGATTAATATGCCATAAGCATTATTAAAATGGAAAACCAATTACCTCATCGTAATTACAAGGGCATGGGGATGTACTGAGTCAGACCACACAATGAGGGCAAACAGCCAGTCCTGCCTCAGTCATTACGGCTGCAGTAGGTCACTGCCCAGTTCCCTGTGTCCAGTCACACCAGCAATCACACCTAGACACCATAAGGGTTTGAGAATGAGGGCGGTGACAGGGACCCCAATACTGAAGCACCCAGTGCTTATACATAATTACACAAATCTTGGTTCTTTCTTCATTATTGATGCATCATAATGCATTGGTCACACTTGCATCGCAATTAAAATGATTTTGACTCGGCAAAGCCTTTAAAAGTTTTCTTTCAACATATTTTTAGCCATGGTGAGAAATGTAATTGTTCTTGTAACATGAGAAGCATCTGAATGTGGCAGGACAGTATGAGGCTTTTGCTGTGGTGACTACTATATAATTACATGGCATGTGAATATATCAAACAATGCAGCAGGCTGCAGCGCTGCCAAGCAACACTGCTGCTGAGAAAGCAAGTCTGTGCCCAACACAGAAATGCATGAAAAAACAAACCAGGGTGTTGTTTATCATTGCAAAAGCTTGATCTCTCTGTACAACACATGTCAGCATGGTGAAGTACGAATTTGAAAGTATTGTAACTATATAAATAAATAATAGGTATTGATAACTATAGTTTGGCACCAATCCAGGGTGCACCCCTGCCTCATGCCCTTAGTTGTCTGACATAGACTGCAGACTCATCCCCTGATGGAAGCATGGATGGATGGATGGATGGATGACAGTTTTCCATACAATTCTCTGTCCATTATTGTAAAATAAAATGGTTCTTTAAATGTTTCAATCTGGTCTGGGTGCATTTGCCTGATTTTTATCATTTTCATCTCTTGCGGTGGCAATAAACTGTAGCTATAAAGCCCATTTATCACATCATTTAACAAAATATTGCAATATACTCATATTGTTGGACGTTAACATTCATGTTTTTGTTTAATCATAAAGTGTGTGAGTGAAATCATAAAGTGTGTGAAAAAGTGTGTAACAAGATTTAAACCCGTTAAATATTAAAACAAAGCATGTTTTTAATACAAAACTGGTTTGTACTCCTACAAATCTTGCGATTTAAAAAGAATCACCATGTCTTCCGAAATGCCAGGTGTTTAATCTGCTCTTGGCCTCCTGTCACTTCACTGTGATCGTCGTCACACAACATTAATCCTGGAGACGGCGAGTGGGGGCCACGTAGAAGATTACAACTCAGCAGATTAAAAAAGACCCACAACTGGTCACCAGAAGCTTATAAACACACCTAAACATGACTCTTTAGATCTTATTATGCCTACCAATCCCTCAAATAAAGTATTTCTACTGCAAAACCGCCATTTCTTTTCCTGAGGATTCGAGGAAAAAATATTTTTGATCCACAATGGAAAATGCCAATGTAATTTAAGTTGACAGACTTGCAGATATGTTTTAAGTACGCAAATATAGTAATCTTTTGTCAAACACATGAATAATTTCATTGGTATGTTATACCATCCCTTCATAAAATATATTCTGAAGCCTGATTTGCAAGTGTGTGGTTTCCAGTATTGCTGAGCTGAAGCATTCCAACCCAGGGGGTGTGAGGCAAGTGAAATAGGACTACTGTCTGCGGAGCTCCAGGCTAACTGTATAGTATAAACCAATGGTCTCCGACTGGCAGACTCTGGTCCGCAGTTGAAGTGAAAATGGAATCTACACTATGCACCTCCATTAAGTGCTACAGTGACCCAGAGTCCATCCCAGGAAGGCCACAGCACGAAGTGGATCATGCCCTGAACAACAGGCCTGTCTATTTTCACACACCCAGAACAGCCAAGAGTCACTTACACTTCCCGGCTTTAGGCCGGCAATGACAACTAGCAGACCCTAAGGAACCAGGGTTTGCAATCCCACTCCCAAATCCTCAACCCTGCAGGTGTGAGATAATAACAGCACCCACTCATACCCCATAAGGTCCTACAATTTTTATTATAAAATTAAACATAGGTCTTTCTAAGGGATGGCAGCAGTTATATGAGGGCTGGAACATAAGGTCATAAAAGAATAATGCCAACTTTGGGATATTCTTACTCATTCAGCTTAAAGTGAGCCTGAAACAGAAAGACGGTCTAATATTATCCCCTCACAAACCATTAGTTTAATGGTAAAATATTTGCATAGTGTCATTGTTCCTGCTTTGTAATAGGTAGGTGTGACTGTTTGGTAAATGTGACTGATGAGCGGGGCTATAGAGACCCCGTGTGGAAAATATTATTACTGCATAATTTGTTTCATTTTTCTCCACAATGGTTCTGCTGATGTAAATAAAATGGGTCTGAAGAATCCCATATGATTAGGTGCTTGATTCAAGGTTGTCAATGATACATAAACACGGTGTACACTGTACACCAGCGGCCCCCACCTATTTTTTTTCGAGGGCCAAATACAATTGGCTACACAAAGCCAAGGTTCAAAGCATGTGGCTGGCTGGGGGTGTGGGGGGGTTGTGGTCGGGGAATTCCAAATGGTTGTACGGCCTGGATTTAATTTTGTTTTGGCCCAGAGTCTGCCAGTTGGTGACCATTGGTTTATGCTATAGCAGTTAACCTGGATTTTAGCAGGTAGGACTATTGCCTCAAACAGTCTGGGTTTGGCAGTCAATTCCTGCCCCCATTGTGTGTAGGCAATATGCTCTCCACTTCGTCATGTTTTTTCTAGATAAACCATATTCCGCCCAAGGTGCCTCTATATTGCTTTTATCCTGAATGTGCGCCCTTTGATAGACTAGCATCCTTTCCAGGGTGTCTCCCTGCCTTGCTCCCTTTGCTGGCTGGGATAGCCTCAAGGCTCCCCCATCACCATCACCGGAAAAAGTGGCTGGAATATGGATAGATGGTAATAAGGGCAATGTCCTCATCTGAAAGTTGTTTTGGCTTCTGACTACACACCAAACAGAACAGAAAAGATATGTGTACACATCAGAGCACCATGGTTGAATGTAGCCCTCCAGCAGTAGCACTCTGCGTAGTAGTACTCTACTCCAGGTGTAGTACTCTATGTATTAATACTATTTTCGGGCAGTAGTATTTTGCATAGCAGTATTATACTCCAGTGGTAGTATTCTCTATCTATACACACAGCTGTGGAGCTGGTTGAGACAGACCTTTTATTACACCTGGAGAAACATGGAGACCTCATGAATAATGACAGATAACAGAAATAAAATCAAGGCAGAAAGCACAGGTATGTATAATTAACACCCCTCAGCAGGTGAGCCTCTCTCACCCACAGCTTCTGTTATTGCAATGCTTGAACTAACACAAAACAACATCTGTGTGTTTCAAAGCATTGCAACACTCGCTGTGCATTATGAGATTGGTAAAGGACAAGGTAAGCAAATGGACAGATACTATTCTATGCATCATAAATATTTTCTGTACATTATAAATCTCCAGCCCATTAATACTGATGAACCCTTTTCTAGCAGAACAAACATACACTACTCAAAAAAATTAAAGGAACACTTTGAAAACACATCAGATCTAAATGGGAAAAAAATCATGCTGGATATCTATACTGATATGGACTAGGTAATATGTTAGGAATGAAAGGATTGCTTGATGGCAATGAAACCTATCAACCTACAAAGGGCTGAATTCAAAGAGAACTTGAAAATCAAAGTAAAAAAATTACGTGGTAGGTTGGTCCATTTTGCCAAAATTTCATTGCAGCAGCTCAAAATCATACTCAGTAGTTTATATAGCCCCCACATGCTTGTAGGCATGCCTGACAAAGTCAGGGCATCCTCCTAATGAGATGACGGATAGTGTCCTGGGGGATCTCCTCCCTGATCTGAACCAGGGCATCACTGAACTCCTGGATGGTAAAAGGTGCAACCTGGTGCCATTGGATGCACTGAAACACAATATCCCAGAGGTGTTTTGTTGGATTTAGGTCAGGCGAGCATGGGGGCCAGTCAATGCTATTAGTTCCTTCATTCTACAGGAACTGCCTGCTTACTCTCGCCAAATGAGGCTGGGCATTGCTGTACACCAGGAGGAACCCAGGACCCACTGTGCCATCGTAGGCTCTGACAATGGGTCCATGGGTTTCATCCCAATACCTAATGGCAGTCAAGGTGTTGTTGTCTAGCCTGTAGAGGTCTGTGTATCCCTCCATAGATATGCCTCCCCAGACCACCAAACGGGTCATGCTGAACAATGTTACATGCAGCATAACGTTCTCCGCGACTTTTTCAAACCCTTTCACATCTGTCACATGTTCTCAGTATGAACCTGCTCTCTGCCTCCTGCATATCTGTGAAATGCACAGGGGGCCAGTGGCGGATCTGCCAATTCTGGTATTCTATGGCAAATGCCAGTCGAGGTCCACAGTGCCAGGCAGTAAGCATAAGGCCCACTAGAGGACGTCACGCCTTCAAGTCACCCTCACGAAGTCTGTTTCTGATTGTTTGGCCAGAGACATTCACACCAGTGGCCATCTGGAGGTCATTTTGTAGGGCTCTGACAGTGCTCCTCCTGTTCCTCCTTGCACAAAGGATCAGATACTAGGCCTGGTGATGGGTTAAGGACCTTCTATGGCCCTGTCCAGTTCTCCTAGAGCAACTGCCTGTCTCTTGAAATCACCTCAATACCCCTGACACTGTGCTGGGAGACACAGTAAACCTTCTGGCAATTGGCATGTATTGGTGCACCATTCTGGAGGAGTTGGACTGTGCTGTGCAACCTCTGTAGGGTCCAGGTATCACCTCATGCTATAAGTAGTGACATGGACTGTAGCAAAATGCAAAACTAGTGAAATAACAGTCAGAAAAAATGAGGAGGGAAAAATGTCAGTGGCCTCCACTTATTAAACCATTCCTGTTTTGGGGGTCATTTCATTATTGCCTCTCTAGTTTACCTGTTGTTGATTTCATTAACAGCAAAGCAGCTGACACTTAAGCCCTCTGCTACTTAACTGACCACATCAATATCCCAGAAGTTTAATTGACTTGATGTTATACTCAGATTAAAAGGTGTTCCTTTAATTTTTTAAGCAGTGTCTGTAAAGGAATGGAATGGAAAAGCCTTTATAATAGCTCTGACAAGCTGGTAAGAGATGGCCTGGAGGAGACACCAGAGTAGAGTGTGAATGTAGGGCCCCCACCTTCTCAGATGTACACATATCGAAATACAGTGCTCACAGAAAGTTTTGGGACGCTTTCTTGATTCTGTAAAAATGTTGGAAATGTATTGGTTTCATAACAAAAGCCCACTGACAAGTAATATTTAACACATCTGCACATCTTTTCTTTCTATTTAGTGTCATAATTTTTTGACTGACTCATTCAGTTCTGTTCTTACCATTTTTAATTATAGTCATTGCCTCCCAATGGGATACTAAACACTCTGTGTTACTGCAATAATGATTCTAATTAAAAAATACCAAATGAGACTGCTTGCCAATAAACTTTTTAACTCAGAACAGCTCTTTTAGATCTATGTTTTAGGTTTCAATTTATTACCACTTGAAAGGAATGTTTTACTTAGAATTACTGGTTGTTTCATGATACATACACTACCGTTCAAAACTTTGGGGTCATTTAGAAATGTCCTTATTTTGCATGAAACCATACATGAAATGAGTTTGAATAGGTAATTTAGCTAAATACACAGGAAACATTCATTACAAAGTTAGAAATAATCATTTAAGTTAAAATAATAATTGTGTTCTTCCAAACTTTGCTTTCATCAAAAAGTCATTCATTAGCAGCAATTACAGTCTTGTAGACTTTGCCCATAAGTTTGTTGAGGTAATCTTATGAGATTTCACCTCGTGCTTCCGGAAGCATCTCCTTCAAGTTGGATTGGCTTGACGGGCACCTTTTACACACCGTTTGGTAAAGCTGCTTCCATAACAGCTCAGTAGAGTTGAGATCCAATGATTGTGCTGCTTACTCCATAATACACTGAATACCAGCTGATGATTTATTCCCTGAATGGTTCTTGCATAGTTTGGAGCTGTGTTTGGGTCATTATCCTGTTGTAAGGACAAAATTGACTCAAATTAAGCACCATCCACAGCGTATGGCATGGAGCTGCAAATTGGAGTAACAGCCTTCCTACTACTTTGCCTCATACAAATCTCCCACTTTATCATCACCCAAGCAGCCCTAAATCATCACATTGCCTCCACCATGGTTGACGAATGTTAAGCAGTCTTTCAACATCTTTTCATTTGATCAGTCTCTGAAACATTCTTCTTTGTGATGTAAACACCTCAAGCTTCACCATAGCACTTTTTTCCAGTCTTCCTCTGTCCAGTGTCTGTGTTCATTTGCCCATCGCTGTCTTTTCTTTTTATTGGCCATTTTGAGATACAGCTTTTTCTTTGCAATTCTGCCTAGCAGGCTGCATCCCAAAATTGCTTCTTCACTGTTGACGTTCTGACTGGTCTTTTGCAGGTACTATTTAATGAAGCTGCCAGTTGAAGACCTATGAGGCGTCTGTTTCTCAAACTACACACTCTGATGTATTTATCCTCTCACTCAGTTGTGCACCAGGGCCTTCCTCTCCTCTTCCTGTTGTGGTTAGAGCCTGTTTGCGCTGCTCTGTGACGGTAGTAGTATACAGTATTGCACAAGATCTTCAGTTTCCTGGAAATTTCAAATGACTGAAAGTTCAGGAGAAAGTTCTTTGTATCTGATCATTTTGAGCATGTAATCGAACCCACAATTGCTGATGCTCCAGATACTCAGCTAATCCAAAGAAGACCAGTGTTATTGCTTCTTTAACTAGCACAGCGATTTTCATCTGTGCTAACATGATTGCAAAACGGTTTTCTAATGATCAATTAACTTTTTTTCGAAAGAAAGTAAAGTTCTAAGCAATCCCCAAACTTTTGAACAGTCGTGCATATTGTAAATGAATGAAGTGATGATTTTTGCTATAAAAAAACAATAAATTTGCAATATTTTACTGAATTATAAAAGCTGAGCACTGTATTAACACATGAGGATCATGTGTGAGTCAGGGGCAGCGACAGGGTAAAGGCACAGAACCTGGCAAGGTGAGCGACCACTAGATCCATAATGACGTCCAGCTGGGCCGGGTTATCATTATAGCCTTGATGAGAACTTACTGGGTCAGGTGGGAGGAGGAGAGGAAGCTTTTTTGAGTTGTATAAAGGCTTTGCTTAAGTGACTTTATTTGGGCTTTGGAGGGCTTTTCTTAGATAAAGTGCTGCATTGGAATGTCTTAAATGAGCCTCGTCCACATTCTGCTTCCTTCTCTATGGTAAATTCCTTTTGCTCATTAGAACCCTGCTGTCCTGCCTCTACCACATAATAGAATATAATATCGTAGCGCCATCTGTCTGCACTTGATGTATAAGGAGGTAAATGTGTATGTAAATTTGATGCTTAATAGTTCTGTTATTATAGTTCTGGGTGACTTTTGTGACTTTTTGGTGGTAGGATGCCCCGTTCCCTGTGTTTGGAGTCCTGCCGACTCTCTGTGAGGGGTTTGCATGACCTCGCTATGTGCAGTTTCCCTCCCAGTGTGCAGAAGCATGGAATTTGTATCAGCAAGTTCCACTAGACTAGAAACAGCTAACGGTAACAGCGAAAGACACACACTCTGACCTCAAACAAAGTAAATGTCGATGCACACTCTGACTTTACAAGCCAACAACTCTGTTTTCCCTGGCTACATGTCCACACTGAACATGACATTTTTGAAAATCTTCACACAAAACATTGCGGCATAAAACATTACTCACTTGAGGACAAAAGGCCAAAACGCATGGAAAAAGCTGTGTTTACTAAAACCTGTGTATGCGTGGACGACACCTGAAGCTCATAGTCCAAGTTCTTTTACGGAAGGGGTGTCAAGCTGCAGTCCTGGGGGGGCGCAGCCCTGTGTAGTTTAGGTCTTTCCCTGTTCCATCACAAATGATTCAGCTCAGGAGCTATGTGGTAATTAGCACAAGAAGTTGAATAAGATGTGTTAAACGAGGGGAAACCCAAACAGTGCTGGGCTCCAGCCCCCCAGGAATGGAGTTTGATACCTGTGTTTTAGGGCATTGCCAAATACATATTCATCAGTGATAAAATAATGGCTGTGCCAGGCGCATGGTCCAGAAGGTATGTACTAAGTATCCCATTCCCTCTAAGAGCCAGGTGTGCTTGCTCCTTGGCAGACTGCAATAATGGCAGATGTGCCAGGTAGTAGAAAAGAATGCTTCCCTGCAGAGGAAACGGATCTGCTGGTTTGCAAAGTGAAAACGAACGTTGCCTTTAAAATAACAGTGTAATACTGTGCCAGACCAGGTTTTTGTTGGCCGCTGTCTGGTGTCTCAGTATAGCAGTGTAGCAACATTGCCCCTAACTACACCTCACTTTAAATTCAATACACCCACAGGCGCTCAGATGGATGCAAGTACATTTGGTATTTAAACAATGTGGGCGCCAGAAGTGATGCGTACGTTGGGTAACCTAAAAACATGCAATTAAACTACTTTGTGTCTTTATTGAGCCCATTGAGCATGATTTTGTGTGTATGAGCCCTGCAATGGACTGTCATCCAGTCTGGGAGGGGGGTGGTCTTCACCACGATAAACAGTTAATAGGCATATGTATAGTTAGTCCTCTTATATGTTTACCTCATCACTCTCATTATTATTGGGTTACCGGTGATTTTCCGCTGTTAACATTCCTTCCTAGTGTTACATATCAGTGCAAATGATAGAGCTGCGTATTTTTAAAAAATTTTGAATGCTGTGTAAAATGTCAATAAAAGCAGAATTCAACGGTTTACAGATCATATTAACCTATATTTAATTGAAAATAGAACAAAGACAACATATCAAATGTTGAAATAAAAGTTTTATTGTTTTACGACAAATATATGCTCAATTTTATTTTGCTGCCAGTAACGTGTCTCAAAAGAATTATGATGGGTATGTTTACCACTATGTTGCATCACCTCTTCTTTTAAAAACACTGTTAAATGTTTGGGAACTGAGGAGATCAGTTCCTGAAATGTCCCATTCTTGCCTGATGTAGGATTTCAAGTGCTCAACAGTTCATTTCTTTGTTGTATTTTTCATGATGCAGCAAGTGTTTTCGATGGGTTTGGACTGCAGGCAGGCCAGTCTAGCACCTGGACTCTTCTATTATGAAGCCATGCTGATGTAATACACGCAGAATGCGATTTAGCATTATCGTGCTGAAAAATGCATGGCCTTCTCCGAAAAAGACCTCATCTGGACCGCAGCATATGTTGCTCCAAAGGCTGTATATATTGTTACAGCATTAATGGTGCCTTCCCAGAAGTGCAAGCTACCCAAGCCATGGGCACTAATGCTGATCACAGATACTGGCTTTGAATGGTCCTCTGAAAAGCTGGATGGTCCCTCTCTCCTCTTCAGCCCAGACGATGTGGTATCCATGATTTCATTCCCTCCAGGAAATATGGGACACTGCGGTTCTTCTGTTACTGAAGGATTTATTCTATTACAATCTTTTGCCATTTTTAAACAGCATTGACAGATTTCTCTTTTCTATATCCAGTGTCGAACTACTAACACAGCGAACAGGCATTCACGTTACGTACATTAAAAACTTAAAATACAGCAAAACATACAACTAAAACATGAATAAACTCAAACATACCTCGCTGGCTGCACACAACCGAGAGAGAATGAGTCCTCTTAGAGAATATATCAGTCTCAGAAAGGGTGAAACTTAAATAAAACTCTTTTCTGCCCTTTGCTGGTGAGTCCCCTCTCTTCCTTTTCCCCTTTGCGTCCGTAAGAGGAGAGGGCAACCCAAATGATTTTGGGTGCAACAAGTATTGAAACAGAGTTTGATATTCTGAAAAGAAACTGACCTATAATTAAGCTATGTAGCCAAAAAGAAAATAAGACATATTATGTGTGACAGTTATGGGAGTAAATTTGTGTCATCAGAATTAGAATTTTATATGCCACTGAAATTCTAACATTGAATACTTACTGTATGTATTCCAAACATGCATCGGTAATTCGATGTTCCGAATCCACAGCAGCGCACCATTACAGTAACTAACAATAAAAATACAGGGAAATTAAGTACTAAAAACCAGTTATAAACGCTTTACGTGATATTTGGGACTGGAGAAATAGCAGATAACGCCTCGGAACTGCCTGGGATACAAATGTCAGAACAGGCGTTACGGGCAATTCGGTTTCCCTAGGTTTCCCTTGTTTATCAGAAAATAATGTTTCCTCTAATATCAAAGCAAAGAGGTATGTAAAATGTCTGAAAATCACTCAGGTACATTATTTCATGTGAATACAGTAAATGGTCACGCATAATATAATCTTATAATAAATAGTGTAGCGGCTGGAGGACTAGGGGTGTTCTAGTTATTATTATAGGGAGGTCCTCCTGGGCTTTTAGCCTATCGCTGGGGGTTTCACAGTAGCGGGAATGGGGGTACCCGCGTAGTGGGTAAGGGAAGAACTGG
>JABFDZ020000040.1:13092975-13113455 GCA_019775955.2 Pollimyrus isidori | reverse complement strand
CCCGCCCCCCCCCCCCCCCCGCCGCCCCCGCCCCCCCGCCCGGCCCGCGCCGGCCGCCAGCCAGCAGTGCGGCTCGCGTCATTAGGGCCTCTAAGATCCCAGCTCGTTTCCAGTGGCCTCACGCTGCGATCATCTCCATAGCACTACGACAGCCTACTGCAGCCTTCCCAGCATGCATCTTCCTTTCACAGGCCCGCCGACAAATTAAGTGTTGTTCTGTTCTCCGTCTGTTTCACTACCCAGGACCCTGCTGTGTAGCTCAGTCAAGCTCGGCTGCAAGCTCCTTCAGGTCTTAGAGACATCTTATTTTAGACAGCCTCGCATTCCATCTGCTTTCTTGCATTCCTAAGTGTTAATTAACTCTAGACAAATGAAATTCCGGTTTTTCTCTTTTTTTTAACATCACAGGTAGTCTGAATTAATTATGCATTATGGCATCAGCTGGATCTGCATAGGCATATTAAATGTCGAACACCTACGATCTAGGGTGCTTTGATTGCTATGTTATATTTCTTGGGCTGGGTTTTTAAATTACACCTCTGCCCTGAGTTTGTGGAGTTTGCGTGTTTCTTATATATTTTATGGGTCACCGCTGCGTGCTGTGGTTTCTGTAGTCCCCAATTTAGGTCACTCTGTGTCTCTAAAAGTGGGTGTGCTCTCCCCCGTGAGTATTTTGTGGGCCTCATGCTGCTTAGAATGAGCCCCATCCCTCCCCCTCCTGTCAGCCTGTCAACCAGAATGGCCAGTTGGAAGATGGACCTCTACAGTATGACTCAAGATGATTATCTTTCTGCAAGCCTCTGAAGCATTTTCTGTATGCAGTACATTTGCGTGTGCATTGTCTTGCTGTTTTGATGCTGAATGAAGAGGCACCATCAACATCAGGTTGCATAGATTTTTCTAGTAAGAATAAGGATGACTTCAGTGAATGAAGTGCAACACTGGCAGCACTTATAAAAGAAATCAAATTTTCTAATAAAAGGACTCATCATCATCATCATCTGGTCCACCTGAGCCGACCAACCACAAAACTTCTCCACACTTCAGATCCGTGTATCTGTGTATCATCAGTGTTGCCAGCTCTCCTGAGGTTGTTACAGCAGAGTCTCTCTTGAGCACATCAGTAAAGGTTGTCCTCGGCCGCCCACGTCCCTTCACTCTGTGCATGGGTTCCCAAAGCACTAGGTGTTGAGTGCTGAGCTCTGGGTGATGGAAGCGGTGACCAGCTAGCTGAAGTCGGCGTGAGGCTATTTTGTTGCTGACACGAGGTAGTTCTCCATAGAGTTCGCTTTTTGTTGTGTGGCTGGTCCAGTGAATGTTGAGTGCTTTTCGGAGCATTCTGGTATAAGTACCATTGACAGATTTCTCCTGTGACTCACTCGTCGTCCAAGCTTCACAGCCATACAGTAAGATTGACTCTATGGTTGCTATGAAGAGCCTCTACTCATATCCGACTTCCATATTTTCGTCATGCCATTCAGTGCTTTCCAGGTGAGAGTTTTGCGTATGTTGAGGTCTTTTTCAGAGTCTTCCACCCATGAGCCAAGATACTTGAAATCTTCTACCCAGTCTATTTCTGTGCCATCTGCAGTGTGAAGTGGGGCAGGGTCTTCTATGTTGAATGCCAAGCCCTTTCTTTTCTTAGCATTAATACCCAGGCCGACCTTGTTGCACTTGCTCTCAACTCTGAGCAGTAGCTCCTGGGCCTGATGGATCTTGTCAGATAACAAGGCAATGTCATCGAAATCCAGATCGGTTAGCACCTCCTTTGGATATCTTCTGGATTGGCGAGACTTCAGTGTGAATCCTAGGTCATGTTCTCTCCCAACTATGGCTTTCCTCAGCGCATAGTCCAGTACAATTATGAACAGGAAAGGTGCGAGAGTCTCACTTTGTAGGACCCCAGCAGTGATTTTGAACAGCTCGGTTTCTCCGTCTGGTGAGATGACTTTGGCCTGGGTCTTGGTGTACATCTGCTCAATTGCTTGGAGGAGAGTAGGGGGAATTCCATATGCCTTCGAGATTCTCATCATTTCCCCCTATGTATTGAGTCAAAAGCTTTCTTGAAGTCTATGAATGTTATTGTAGCCTTCAGGTTTTTAGCCTTTACACCCTCTATAATGCGTATGAGAGTCGGTATTTGGGCTACGGTGGTTCTCTTTGGTCTAAAACCATTCTGCATAGTTCTGAGGCACAGGTCAATTTAATTTCTGAGGCGGCTGAGGATTTCCACTATGATGCAAATGAGAGAGATTCCACGTTTATCTTAGATAGGTCCCCGGACTTGGGCACTGGTACAATATTCATAAGGACCATAGATCTGGCTTGTCACTCTCTGTCAGTGCTTGATTACAGAAGTCTAAACATGTGTTATCAAAGTGACATGATTTGAAGACTTCAGGGGGAATACTATCAGGGCCAGCAGCTTTCCCAGACTTTAATGAAGATTTAACTTTCCTGAATTCTTCTTGGGTGAACATGCTGTCCTTGATCACTATGTCTTCAAAGATTTCCTCATCCAGATCCGCCAAATCAGTGGGTTTACCTAGAAGATTCTTAAAGTGGGTAAACCAGGACTGCCTGCTTTTTCACTACATGAGGCATACAGTGAATCTGGAGAAATTTGCTTTATTCGCTGTTCAGCAGAAATTAATGCAAAATTCATACATTTTTTTCATAGTCTTTATTTTTAAACATTAAACAAATAAATGTTTCGATTTAACTGTCATTAGATTATTTATCCATTCCCCAACATAGTGCGTCTGTAGCCCAGCTCTGGATGGACACAGAGCAGGGTAGGTGAGGCCACGCATGGAACATTAGTCTTTCACAGATTGACTTACATTCTTAAAAATGACAAAATTACTTGACTACTTTAGAGCATGAGGGCTTCTCTGTAGTGCCGTGATGCAGGGGGCCTGAATAAGGGGCCCTTCTGTATTTGTACTGCCTTCAGTTTGAAAGACCTGGGCATGAACTTTGATATTTTATGCCCACCAGCAGTATTTGTCATGTTTCATCAGTTCTCCATGTCATAGTTGATGTATATAGTGATCCTAGTCTTTGCATGAAACATACCGGTAATAGTAGCATCGTTAGTTTAAGGTAAGGGTGCAAGTTCGGCTTCAGTGCTGTTAGGTACCAAGTCCGCTCTGAACTTCCTGCAGCCCTAAACACACATGATACTAAATAGTACTGATAGAACCCTGTCCCCTCTGTCCACACCCAATTCTACACCCTTGGTTTACAGCATGCTAATCTTCTTTAAGTCAGTATTTTAATTCCTACTGCCAATCAATAATACTTCAGGAGAAGCATTGCAAAGTAGCTATTAATGATTTGCGAAGCTGATGATATAGTTCTGACGTCACTCACTCTACATCTCTATACATAGTAAAGCATGATGGATAACAACAATCCTATCCGTTACTCCTTCTGGAGTCCTTGAGCGCTTCACGAAGACCTGATCACACTGCATAATTATCAGCCACACAGGAAATGGTGTGTACACTAGTCAGCCCCACGTCTCTATTCCACTTCAAAGCAAGTGTCAAGCAGTGCTAAGTAAGAAACAGCACCCTAAGGGACTCGGGACCCTGAAGCTGATTCAGCAGCTGACAGCTCCTCTGTCAGCTCACAGCCTGAACTGTCACATGACTGCCCAGCTTCCTGCCACTCTGAGACACTGGCATGAACCACGGATATTGGTTCACTTCCTGGGAAAAGGTTGTATGTCAATATATAGAACAGTTTTTATATTGCAAAATGATTTTATCTGTTAAAAACCAATAAATGGTAAATGGACTGCATTTATATAACGCTTTTCTACTCTTCCGAGTACTCAAAGCACTTTACAATTTATGCCTCACATTTACCCATCCACTCACACACCGGTGGCGAAGGCTGCCACGCAGGGCGCCAACCTGCACACCGGGAGCAATTTAGGGTTCAGTGTCTTGCTCAAGGACACTTTGATGGGGTCATCGGGCGGGGCTCGAACCAGCAACTCTCTGGTTGCTGAACGACAACACTGCCCTCTGCACCACCATCTTCCCACCACCATCAATATTATTGATCTTATCCTGATGTTTTTACAAAATTCAAGCATTTTATGTACATCTCCAACTTACAAATTCCAAGGTGTTGTCGTTATTGGATAGAGAGTGATAGAATTGCTAAAATTAATATTGTGAAAATGTATTGTATTTCTTGTGCCAGGTGTATTGGGTGACAATTATACAGTCTCTGTCATGACTTGCGGGACGCGACGCAGGGAAGCAGGACAAGGGAAGGCGAACCAAAGTCAAATCGAAGGGTTTAATGGGCGAATAGAAGAGCATCGGGAAACAAAAGAGCACAAAAACTCAGTAACAATACAATGACAGACCTAGGGAAACAAACTCTGATATACAAAGAACTACAATGGACAATTGAAAACAGCCGTAAAACACTAGGAATCAACATGAGGTTAACGAGGGGGCCGTGGCACAGGAGGATTGGCATGGGGTGTGGCAGTCTCATTAGCGATAAAATATATTCTGGGGTGTTGCCCCCTGAAGAATGCTTCTCTCTGCCAGCCTAAACTTTTCATTTGCCATTAAAAAATGGTAATTTCCTGCCCATCCTCATGTTAATTTCAGCTGCATTGTTTTGACTTTGTGTCTTGATTTATACCTAATATCACAACAGGCCATGACGGTCACCAGCAAGCCAGAGGACAACCAGCAGCCAACAGTTGGAGAAGCATCAGTCAGGAGAAGGATTTAGGAAAAGAAGAATTAACATGGAGCCCTGAATCGGACCGGACCTATGGGCCAGCCTGGCCATCACCAGCTGTTGCTATGGCACTGCACTTGGCAAAGGACAAAGGTAGAGGACATTCAACAGTTGTAATGTTTTCTTTTAAATAAAATAAGTTTACCCATCAAAGCAACAACCCCAGGAAATATGCATGTGGATGTTTAATAATGCAAGTCTTAAAACTCCAAGTAATCAATCAAATCCAAATCCAATCACTGGAAGAGGCAAACGTTCCTCAGTAAACCCTCCAGTGGTACTTCTGGCCCTACTGGGAGCAGCCTCATGCAGGCTTCCACCTGCTCCCTATAACCATCCGTCTGTGATATTCCATCAGCTCCAATTCCCATCCAGGTGTGAGGCTTCCCAGGACAATACCGAACACATGTCCAGGTGCAGGAGCTGACAATGGATGGATAATAATATTAGACACAAACCTGAAAGGCTTTAGCTGATGAGAACCGGATTACCAAGTATTTCAAGCAATATTGCACATGATACCTTCTATCTGAGAGTGAGCTCTATGTACATACACATATAGAATCTACATTCACCAATGGCATTCCTTCTAAGGTGCATTTGAGGCTTGTGCACTACGCTGCTTGTGATAGGCTCCCAATACTGTTTAGTAAATAGATGGATGAACAAATTTGAAGCCACACAAATAGGACATTAGTATGAAATTGCTTGAATGCTATAGGCTGAATTTTACAGAGCAGTTTGAATGCAGGGGGACCCTGTGTTTGTTATTCACAAGAAGTTGTAGATGTGAACCGTCACGTAATGAGTACCCAAGTCAAGCACTTTATTTCGTCTGTCACCGATAAAGCTAGTCCCCTTAAAGTTGGAAAAAGAAGGAGCGAGAAATAAGTCAAGCCATTTGAAAGAGGGTTCTGTTAGAGAGAGGAAACTGATATTCAGACAGTTACTGAGCTGCACTAAATGGCTGAATTTAAAGTCTCCCAGAGTCCAGGCTTGCTGCAGCACCACCATCCTGGCTTGTGAAGAAACGGCAGCAGCCTTGGCCGTCATTGGTATACCGTCTCAATGGTCTGGCTTAGAGTCTCCCCACTCCCTATTATTTTCATCGTCCGGGCTTATTTTATTTTTTTTTATTTTATTTTAATTTCTTTTTTTCAGGCAAGTTGCATTAAACAACATGACTGTGAGCTTCTGAGCAGTGAAAGTATGTGAGTAAACAGGTGTCTCAAACTGAGGGCCTTCACGGCCTGGGTTATCCTGTTAGCTTAGCATCTTTGGAAATGTGCCAGTCTCAGCACTTTCAAACTATTTTCAAACTATTATTAGCTGTAATAATTGTTACAGACAAACAGGAAGGAGACAATGAAACTGTGATCACAGGTCAAGCTTTCTTAATAAATCTTTACATAACCAGTAAATATCAAGCTGCCAATGCTGCAGAAGGTTGAAATTGAAGGTTGAAGGTTGAGATATGATCATAAGGTTTTTCACAACAGTATACAGTGTTACTTTTGTTTGCACCATTTTAGTATATTATTTTATTCCTACTATCTCTGTTTTTTTTCTTTTATGTTCCATGTTGTCTGTGAACAACCGATTTCCATGGATCCAAAAAAAAATAAATAAATAACATAATAAAATAAGTATGCATTTTAATATACGGTGCAGTTTTCACACAATTTCACATCCTTTATTAATTTTGATTCATTCTTAAAAATACACGGCATGCACCGCATCTTGTACGCATGCCGGAACCTGCCCTCAGCTTGTTACCCCTCCACTTTCGCATGCCCTTTCTGCACTGGCACTTTCTAACTTACAAATTAAGCAGTAAACATAGCCTCTTAAATAATTGTATCATTTTTGTTATTTCTGTAACAGGCAGGACAGTAGGACCCTGGGGTAAGGCCTCTATTGTGTAATTGGCATGTAGGTGGTACTGTAGTGAAGGTGTTGGTACAGGTAATGCTGGTAGTCTGTGTTTCTTTTGAGGGGATACTGCTGTGCAAGTCTGTTGCTGTTAAGCAGCAATGCGATTAGCCTGCTACCAATGTGACGCTTTAAGTGGATTTGCAAGTCGCTCGCTTGATAGCTGCTGTTCCCTTCGGGATCTGGGCCCAGGTCACTATGGTTAATGTGCTTTCAGAAGCAGCTGGGGTGCCTCATGGGGCTTTCACAGTTTAGAGAGGAAGCTGGACTCCCTTCCTAGGGGTATGTAAACCTACATCTGGTAGATGTCAAATGAGCCTGTGATTGGCTCAATGGGTTAGGATGCTGAGTTCACTGGTTCACACCTCAGGGCCAGTGTAGCGATCTCACAGTGGGGCCCTTGTCCAAGGCTCATAACTCTGCTCCAGGGACTGTCCAACCCTACTTTCTAAAAGAGAGAGAGAGAGAGAGAGAGAGAGTAATGTATATCATACATACATTTTCCATAACTCTTTGTACTATTCAGGGCTACGGAGCCTGTCCTGGAAGCTACAGGTACATGGGAGGGAATTACCCAATGCAAGACACATACACCAACAAATACACAACTCTAACTTGCCTTAGCATGCTTTGAGACTGTGAGGGAAAACAGGAGAGCCAAGAGGAAACCCTACGACATCACGGTCTATCAAACTCCACACATGTAGAGACAGGGAAAAAATAACTAGAATATGGTGGCTTTTGTGTTTTTCTGGGATAAATATTTCAAGATGCTTGCTCCTTGGGTTTATATTGTGCTGAACACATTTTCTTGCTGTTTCTCTTTGACCTATATTGTGTGGAGCACTACAACTTCTACATTTTTCTTCTTGTGTTGCAGGTGATTCTCTTTTTGGTTTAATTTCTGGTCAATGACTAGATTAAAATAAACAGTGTGTCCTTTTCCTCAGTTGTAACTGTAATGCCCTCATGGGCAGGACGCGACGGCAGCAACTAATGATTTCCGCTATAAGACGGAAGTAACCATGCTAGTATTGCGAAGTATTGTTGCCATGATCTGGAGCATTGCTGAGCGTTTTTCTGTCTTGTGTCTTCCCTGCCTGCCCTGCCCATGGTGTCCTGTCCTGTTGTCTCGCCTGTTCGATCCCATCTGCCCTATCTGCCTGCCCTGTTCTACAACCTCGACCCAGCTTCCTCTTTCGTCCCTACCCATCGTCACCTCGTCCTGCTGTCACTTGGTGTAGGACTGACATCCCTACTGAACCTACGCTTGTGACCCGACTTCTCTATTTGATATCCCCTCTGGATTTTCTCGCTTTTGGCTTTATTAATAAACCTGTGATGTCCCGCATTTCAGGGTCCGCTTCCTCCCTGCCCTCTGCATGTCACAGTAATCTTAGGCTAAAGTAATGTTTCTCAACCCGGTCCCCGAGGTAGTTCATGTTTTTGCTCCTTCGTAGCTCCCTGCCAGACAGTCCACATTTTTGCTTCCTCCCAGATGGATTTGCCTGAATTACAAATGATACATAAACATATTCTTTCTGTGAGTATTTTTATTGCAAACTCAGTCTCTCACAGTACATTTTCAATGTCCATATCAGTTCCCTAGCAGCAATTTTTTGAAATTAATCAAAACTTGAAATATTTAACTTGAATAAATATTCAGCCCCAGCACATTTGTAACTGGCAGAGCCACCTTTTGTTGCAATAACAGCAGTGAGTGTTTTGGGGTAAGTAGCTCCCAGATTTTTACCTGGTTACGGAGTGATTTTTGCCCGTTCTTCATGGCAGACTTGCCCCAGGTCCTTTGGCTTGGTTGGATGTCACTTAACTGGATTTTCTAAAGAAAGCCACAGGATCTCAATGGGATGTAGACCTGGTATTTGACTTGCCATCACTCACCTTTTCTTTTTTATTACTCCTGCATTGCTTTGGCCTTGAGCTTAGAATCATTGGACCTGCTGAAATACTAACTTCTTCCCAAGCTTCAGTTTCAGACTGAAGCATATTTTCTTGTAATCTCCTAGTACTGTACATCGCTCCATCCATTCTCCCTTTGATGTGAATGTAGCCAAGTGCGGAATATTGATCCCTTTGCCCTATTGGTTCCCCTGTGTTTTGGGTGGGGCTTAGCGCTATATGGAGGGTGGTTTTGGTTTGGTATGGTGCTGATGCAGTTCCTGTTGCTGGCGGTGGAAGTAGCAGCCGTGGTGTGAGTGCGCAGGTGGTTAATTGCTGCACCTGTAATCATCCCTTAACCATTGGTTGTGGTATCTTGAGGATCGCATGGTTGGTGAAATGCACGCCGCTGGGGAGCTGCATCCTGTTGCTGGTAAGCTCTGGGTTTTATGGGTGCCCTGCGATTATATTTACTGGCATTAAGCAGTTTGTGTTTTTGTAGTTGGAGAGGTGGTGAAGGCAGCCCCAGCAGTGGTAGAAGTCTTCCGGTTGGTGGTAGGTAAATCGGGGAGATTAGCGGGGTATTTAGCTGCTAGCGTGACCTGTAAGTATTTTAATATATTGCAGGTTTACTGGGAACGTGGACCTCGCCGCTGTTTTGTGTGTCTGGTTACATGTGATTGACATCGGTGTATCCTGTGAAGACCGTGGATTTGCAGGGGATTTCACCCAGCCTGTGTTAGGGCTGAGGGTGGCCAGCGTGGGACTTTGGTGCCAGGAGCTTTGTGGAGTGGTGCCGTTCCGCTGCCGATCGCTGCGTACAGCGTATGCATATACTGCCTCAAGATTTTGTATTTTGTTTTTTTTTGGTATGCTTTATTGTATTGCATGTGTTAATTCATTAATTGTATTTGCTTTGGTTTGTTTTAATTTATTTTGATTGTGATTTTGCATTTACCTTGTGGGTGGTTAAGCAGGTGTTGCGGGGTAATGGAAAGCGACTGTACCCTACTAACCTTGGTGTCTTGTTTCCTCATCTGTGTTTCAGGGCAGCAGCCTTGAGCTGCACCCTCCTGGCTGGTGGTGGACCTCACCCGTGTGTGTGTGCCGTAACGTCACCGGTGTTGGTTTATTAGGCTTGTGCGTGTGGTCGTCTGTGCTCCTGTGAAGTACCCATGGGGGTCCTGTTGGTGTGTTCTCGATCCAGAGATTACCCGGGGTTATCTGGTGTGGTCTATTGCAGGGGTTGGGCGCCTAAGGGTTTTAGATCTATGGTGTTGTGGACTACGGAACCTTCCATTGAATGTAATAAAAAGAATAACTTTTACTGGCTCACGTCTCTGGCCCTTTCCGGTGACTTGAACCTGTGTGCTGTTTCAAGAGTTGGGGTATTAGGGTCCCCAGGGCAGTGTCCCTGCGGTTGCGTAGTCGGCTACTCATAAGGAAAAAAAGAGGTATTGTAGATCACTCCACCACATTAACAAAATTCCCAGTTCCTGAAGCTGAAAATCATCCCCATAGCATGATGCTGTCACCGCCAATGGGGATGGTGTTAATTGAGGCATGGGCTGTATTACATTTATGCCACACATTGTGTTTTGATTTTTGGCCAAAAATCTGTCTTGGCCTCATCAGACCGGAAAGCCTTGACTGATATGTTAGCTGGGTCATTCTCATACTTTTTGACCAACCCTATACAGTACATGCTTTCTTGTAGCTCTTTGGACTGAGGTCTTCATTCTAGGCTCCTTCCCACATTCTTGTCAATATGATAATGAAACTGAGGAGATGCAGGTGTTAATTGTAAGACAATTGTGTCCCCAGCAAGGCAATGTTTTCACAACATGCACATTTAATTCTTTGTCGGCGTAGCCAGTTGACCTTGGACCCCAAGATGTGTTTTTCACCTGAGTTTTTGCTTCTTCTACTCGCCCAAAATGGTCCTTTGCCATGCTGACTTGTCTGTTATTGCACTGTTGTTATAGCGCAAGAATATCACTGAGATTCTCTGAACATGTGATGATAAAAACTTGAAATCTTGAAACTTTGAATACAGCGATGTGGGCTCCCTTCATTGCCTGCCTTCATGACTGCATTTCCCCCCACCCCACTAAATGGGAGGGGTGTCTGTTTTCGGACTGAGGCTTTGAGTAGCCTCTGAGGGACACATTTTAATAGCAGGCTTAGCTCAGCCAAACGCATTGCAATATTTTCTGGGATTTACTGAATTTCGTGACCCTCCAGTCATGCATGGTGTGCATTAAATTCAGAAATTAGTTCAGCCTGCTCAACTTGCAAATAGTTACCACTAATTACTCAGTTAAAAAAACTCACTTGGTACCTTTTGATGCAAAGGAAAGGTTCCTCAGGACTCAAACATCGACACTGCCTCTTTCAGAGCCATATCTGTGAGCTGTCTTATCGCGCCTTACATTTTGGCAGGGATGATAAATCATTTTTCTCTTACAGCATTGGGTGGGACAGCCCCCCTCACCCCACAAATGAGCTGTCTAGTGATTGCTGCATGCCGTCTTACCCCCCCCCCCCCCATTTCATCTCGGAAGTCGCCGCCCCCAAGGCCAGACTTACGGATATCAGTCACTGTCACATTGCTTCCGTGTTTCCCCGTTTCATAAGTGCAGACACATTCTTTGTTAAAGTTAATATTTATCATTACAGCAATAAGAGGTGGACTCATGTTAAATATTCATGTAATTCTGAGAGATGCTCACGTCACCAGAGATGGGGGATTGATTGAGCATGTGGAGTTTGCACATTCCCCCTGTCTCTGTGCAGAGATCCCCTAGGTATTCTCCAAAAGCAGGAACTTTAGATGAATTGGTCTATCTAAATTCCTCTTTGTACAAGGCTGTGTGGCGGACTGGCACCCTGTACAGGGTGTCCTCTCTATTTTTCCCCAAGCTTGACAGTACAATTGTTTGGAAGGGGAGTAATATTGATGCCCTGTTGATGCCTATTTTCAACTACGGGCCACTTTTATCAACAATGCTGAATAAGAAGCCGATGTAACAGATGCATGAAATTTAATTTTAGTTTGAATATTAAGTATTCTGAATATTAAGTATTTTAAAAATTAATTTTTTAAATAAAGAATATGAATGTATTATTCTTGCAGTGGCCTCACAATCTCTGGCATGTGACAGACTAATTCTAGCTTTTATGAGATATTGTCTTACATTTTGTAGCCTCTAAGCCTGAGCCCCTTACTTGAAAACAACACAAGTGATTGTAGCTTCCCAAAGTAAAACACTTAAAACACTCAAATAACTTACATAAATATGCCCAATCTAGTTTAATTCTTGACAGTCATGAGATGCTAACCAAACACAAACCAGTCTCTAAAAATTTTACTTACACAGAATGAAACTTAAACTGCAGACAAACTCACGGTCACCAACATAATAACATGGCATTATATGTGTCACGTACCGCGTCGTCCGTCCCGCTCCAGCCCTGTGTGTCGCCACGCCCACCTTGTTCCCTCATGTGATTTCCAGATGTAACTCACCTGTGAGGCGAATGCTGCTCGCCAGTCTTGTGCTCGTTCTGTGTATTTAGTCTGCGCCAGCGTATGTCCCGGCAGACGCAGCATTGATGTTTCTTTGTCAGCGTATTGTCCGTAATAAATCCACGTTCCCGTCATTTTTGACTTACTCTCTTTTGTTCGCCCTGCTCGCACCCCGCCGAACGTTACAATATGCATTTTGGAGACATTATTTTCAAAAGTCTGACCGTTGGGGAGAATTGATATAAATCTTGTCTTGATCAGTTCACCCATCACCAGCTTTCCCACGTCCTGAAAACATCAAATTAAAGGATAGAAATGCATGTAGTTTCTCCTGCTAATTTCCATTCCTGACTTTGTATCTTCTTCACACCAACAAACTGACCAGTGCCATGAAACTACTGTGCAGCATAGCTTTAAAACAACCTGGGTCTTGTTATATTCATTGATTTTGTCATATTCCAGGTAATTTGTTTATTCCGATTTCCAGAAGCTGTATGTTATTGGCTGGCCGAGAGATCCATCAAAATGGAGGGTCAGTAATCCCTGTGGTACGACATGCTTGGATGGAAACCCTGGTCACTGAAAGTAGACCAAATGGATAAGCCCATATGTGGACTCACTTTGTTCAATAGGCCAAAAAGTATGTATTGAATGCTGTGAATCGTGTGTACGCAGAGCACGTGCTGAAATTAAAAGGTGAATACTGGTGATGTCATACTGTATGTGTTATTATTAGTTACTGTAATATTGCGCTACTTTATTTGTTTAATCATCCAGTCTGTAAAGGCATTCAAGTAAGAATAACATTGTACTCTGTACATGACAATAAAAACCTTGAATCCTTGAAATACATGTATTATTGATCTTTTTCCTTGCAGTTATCTTTTTACACAGAGCCACTATACACAATAGTTTAATTTACTGCTAACAGTTTGTATCAGGAGATGGATATTGTAAAAGAAGTAGCGTTCATGCAGGTGATATTTGTATAGATTTATCTACACCCTTCTGGCAGCACTGCCATTGCAGTCAGGTCTCACAGACTACGAGGAGTAGACATTATCCGACTTGGCTGCAGTCAGTTTATACCCCACGAGTCCACGTCGTGTCAGCGGCAGACAGACCAAAGCCCAAGTCAGTCAAATGCACCCATTGCGCTTCTTTAAGGGACGATGGGCAAAATTACAAAGTCGTCAGTGATTGGCTGTTGTGCTGGCGTTCAGTAAACTTCCGATCGATAGGCCATCGAGTCATCTGTTTCAGCGAATTCCCAAAAACGGAGCAAACTTGACTGATCAAGTTTTATAGTTTGTGTGTATCATTGTGATTGTCCTCATTTTTTATCGATAAAAAATTTAGATCGTTTTATCTCCCAGCACTACGTTACAGTGTTTTTTGAAATTTTTTAAATTTGTAAACTAGCAGTTCTACCACAGATGAGTTGACTAGGGGACAGGGCAGGCTAACAAAAACTAAAAAGGGAAACCTCCTCTGAGGGACAAATATTTTTCTAGACAGGCTGGATGTGGCCCGCAGACTGCCACTCGCCAACCTATGTTGCAGGTGCTCACTGACTGCCATACAGACGGCATCCTGTCTTGGTCTTCAGGGTCCACAAAGGCATGTTCATGGTTAGGGTTAGGGTTAGTCATGTTGCTGTTCATCCTCTTCCTCTCTAATCATCAGCTTTTCCAAACGTTATAGCATTTTCCAATGCACCCTGTCATATACCCGAAAAAAGATTTTCTAACCAAATATCCGCATGCTTTCGACTCCCACAGCCTTGCACTGTGTTAGCAGCTGGATGACGGATGGATGGATGTTTTTTATACTAGCACACAAGGCAAAAGGGACATATATATGGAAATCAATGTATAAATACCCACACGGCACTACATATCTCTCCGGCAGCCCTGCTGTCTGCTAAAGACGGGGCTCCATCACATAAAAGCAAAAGAGGACCCATGTTGCGCACTTCGCCACTGTCAGAAGCTGAGAATGAGCGTGAGGTAGATGCACTTTCCGCCGAGGGGAGAGACGCTTGAGGGATCCACCACGTGCTCTTTCCCACAGCCTTTCCCTCGCCTTACCTTTCATTATTCATCCAGTTGCATTATTGGGTCCCGCATGTCTGTAAAAGCAGCTTCCCTGTGCCCCCCATGTGATAGTCTCACATCGGCGCGGAAGCAAGAAATGAATTTCAGTGAACACTCATTTGTACGTGTGCAGCGTTTTTAAACCTCATTGTAGATTCCCATGCTCTAAGAGTTCCACACATATTCAACAAGCACTATTCCCACGCTTCCCCATCAACCTGGATTCAAACCGGCCGTCACGTTTGGGCCAAACAGCATGCTAAGCTCTGGAACGTTCACGTTTGCCCGAGTTGTGACGAATGACACAACGACTTAGCGTTAAGGTGAGGCACCAAGCTTTGACAGGGACGTAAAATTGGAATGAAAGCCTCTAATCAAATTACATATCGCCGGAGTTATGGAAATTGTGGAGGGGTGATGATATTGCCTGAAAACTCAGTGGGACAGGATTGCTTCCTTGCACTGGGTGCCATGTATCTGTGGATCCCCGGAACGCTGCCATCCTTTGACGACTCCTTCCCCAACGCAGCACTCTGGGGTTTCATGTGAGTCCGGGTACAGTGTCCTCCTTAGGGAATCATCTAAGAGGACATCTGCAGCAGGCTCCCAAATTCATCCCCTTTGTTTCTGAAATGACAGTAATTAATTAAAACCTTCCCTGAAACACCAGAATAGCCACTCACCTATCTGTAACATCAGCGTAATTACTCTATTACTCTACGAAATGGATAGTTTTTGTATGCACTGCATACCTTCACAAACAGGATTTTGGTTCTAGAAAATTCCACCCCATCCTCCTACAAACATTAACACTTCATTTAAATCCATCTCCACAGTTTTATTCATGGATCTTTCCCTCTGCTGCATCATGAATGTTATTCAGTATTAATGTTGACATAATATATATTTACACTGCATGCTTAAAATTCCAGCTTGATCTCTCGGCGGGTTACATGTAGCTACAGACCCGAAGCCGCGTTTCCTACGAGCTCACATGGTACATGCGGTAACGGACGGTTATGTTTGTATTTCCAATGGTCGTCGGCTTTCACGCAAAATAGCGTCATTGAACCACGCAGTGTAACGGGCGACAAGATCACAGGCGGGTGGCTTCGGTCGGCTCAGCGAGGCAATCAGCTCCAGGTCTCTCTCTCTCTCTCTTGGTTTAATTAGACCCCAACAGCACCAGGCTAGTTTTTATATAGCTTAAGATAGAACGTTCGTGAGCAATGGAGCAGAGTGATGTGGAACCATGGGGAGAAAAGGGCAACCGGAGATGTCAAGGCAACAATATGCCAAGCCATTAGCACACAGACCAATAAACCTGAACGCATCTACTGAACACATCTGTTTAAAAGCACCCAATCGTGCATCCAGAGACCAACAGCTAGTTTAACATCACATAGACATGAGTTGATATTTCAACTTATATGGAAAGGCAGAACTGACAGGAAGTTAAAGCTAAATTAATAAATGTAAATGGTAGGAGATGAATATAAATAGGGTTCAGCCAGTAAGGAGTCTCTGTTAGAAAGAGAAAGAGAGATGAATCATAACCGGTAAGTGACTCCATGTGTGAAAGCCAAACATTTAATAAGCTGGGTGTCTGCAGTATCATTACCACCATCCCACATAACGTGTTAGTGGCTTTTCAGACATTAGAAACCCTAATCAGAGGCATAAAGCCCCACTTGCAGATTCAAGGGGCTGAGCACTTCATAGGGGGCACAAAATGTACTGTCCCCCCCTCCCCACCACACACACACACACACACACACACACACATTTTGTCAGGGGGCCCAGAATTTCTAGGTATGCCTCTGCATCCAACCATCCATCCATTGTCAAACCACTTATCCTGATTAAGTTTTCCGGGTACATTGCAAATGAGCTGGGGAAGTCCATGTGAAGTCACTTGCAGAACATAATTGTCTCCTTAGCCATTGACCCATCTTACAACTTCTTTTCCAGTATCAGATGACAGGGAGTCTGGAGCAGGTCCTGGGAAGCAGAGGGCAAATGGAGCTGCCAAATGGAGCTGGGGATGAGAAGCTGCGGCGTGGAAGCGTGGGGTCTCACTGTAACCTGATAAGCCACCATGCTAGCAATGTTTAGCAAAGCATTTGTCTGTAGTACATACGTGTGTGGTATGTGCGTGTGATACCCCTCATTTCAATGGCTTATTTAGCATTGAAATTTGCATATGTCACCAGTTTCCTCAGCCCGAGCAGATCCATTTATCCCTCATTTACAGTTGTCAGAAGTCGCTGTGAGGACAGCTTGTCGGGGGACGTGAGTGCCTTTCCGGGATTAGCGGCATGTAGAGCGAAGGAAAGCCGATTTCCACATGTATGGCATATCTACCCATCGAGGGATCCAGCTGCGCTGCTTTCCCTCTGAAAGCCCAAAGCCACCCGAATTAGACGCCGGCTGGCCTCCACAAGGGGCATTAGCAAATTTCGGAAATGCAACTGACTAATCATACAGCTCTTCTTGATGTTCCCGTTCATCTGGAATTAGTGGCACCTAGGACATGGATAAGTATATCCATGTCATTATAAGCTGTTTTAAAATATCCCTCCTTTTTTATTATACGTCTGAAACATTATGGGAGATGTTGCCTTAAATAATTAGCTGTCCAATGGTAAAAATAATATTTTTACTTTACTGGAAATGCTTCCTTATTTTTACGGTAGAAATTATATATAACCTGAATCCACACGTTAATAGAGACAAATGTGATATACTGATATCTCTTATGGATTTGTTTTGTTCCTTTATTTATTTGTTTTTCACCTATTTATTTATTAGTATATTTATGTATTTTGTTTGTATGCCTGTTTATTTATGTGCTGGATGTGCTGCCCTCTAGTGTTCATAGTGGAACATTGTCACCAGGATTTAGCAACTCCAATGGAGACTTCCCGTTGTAGACCAGTAGAAGTAAGACCACAGTAAATCTGAATTCAGCTGAAAATCCTCACGAAACATAACTCTGACATCTGCTCCACATGACAGTCTGAGGCCACCCTCTTGTACCCCAGCCTCTGCTCCACATTACAGTCTGAGGCCACCCTCTTGTACCCCAGCCTCTGCTCCACATGACAGTGTGAGGCCACCCTCTTGTACCCCAGCCTCTGCTCCCACATGACAGTCTCAGGTCACCCTCTTGTATCCCAGCCTCTGCTCCACATGACAGTCAGAGGCCACCCTCTTGTACTCCAGCCTCTGCTCCCACAAGACAGTCTGAGGCCACCCTCTTGTACCCCAGCCTCTGCTCCACATGACAGTCTGAGGCCACCCTCTTGTACCCCAGCCTCTGTTCCCACATGACAGTCTGAGGTCACCCTATTGTACTCCAGCCTCTGCTCCCACATGACAGTCTCAGGTCACCCTCTTGTACCCCAGCCTCTGCTCCACATGACAGTCTGAGGCCACCCTCTTGTACCCCAGCCTCTGCTCCCACATGACAGTCTGAGGTTACCCTCTTGTACCCTAGCCTTTGCTCCCACATGACAATCTCAGGTCACCCTATTGTACCCCAGCCTCTGCTCCCACATGACAGTCTCAGGTCACCCTCTGTACCCCAGCCTCTGCTCCACATGACAGTCTCAGGTCACCCTCTTGTATCCCAGCCTCTGGTCCACATCACAGTCTCAGGTCACCCTCTTGTACCCCAGCCTCTGCTCCCACATGACAGTCTGAGGCCAACCTCTTGTACCCCAGCCTTTGCTCCCACATGGCAGTCTGAGGTCACCAACCTCTTGTACCCCAGCCTTTGCTCCCACATGGCAGTCTGAGGTCACCCTCTTGTACCCCAGCCTCTGCTCCCACATGACAGTCTGAGGTCACCCTCTTGTACCCCAGCCTCTGCTCCACATGACAGTCTGAGGCCACCCTCTCGTGTTCCAGCCCCCCCTGGCTCCCTGTCTGCCCCTGAAAGATTGTTTATGTGATGGTTGGCTGCCATGTATTGCCGACATCACACACATGTCAGTGTAACTCTCGCAGGCAGCTGTCATATTTAATAGTTATTCTAGCAAAACTGCATTTATAATAACATAGCTTTGTAAATATAACAAGCATGAAAAGTTTATATAATATTGAAAATATAATATTAATAGATATTCTGGAATTCTTTAGTTATAGATGTAATTTTAAATGTTTGTTATTCAGATTTATGTGTTGTCTTTGTCAGAAGGCTGGGGTACAAGAGCGTGACTTCAGACTGTCATGTGGAGCAGAAGTCAGGGTTATGTTTGTTTTACACTGCGGAGTAAATGCGCTTCATACTCAGTCTGGCAGTTACAGCACCCCGGGGTTGGTGTCAGATTGGCTGCTGCAACTCCTACAATCTCAGTAAACAGGTTTATTCTGGGGTTTTATTTAAACTGAATTTCCTACTGCATTGCAATTACAATAAAAAATGGTTCTATTCCACATCCCTCCCAAGTATCTTTCTCATAAATCTTCATTAAAGTTCTTTCGAGAAAAAATATTATTTGTCTGCATTACAGAATGGAGCCGCTAGATGGCAGTGACAAACCACAAGACACAGTTTTATATTCCAAGTGGCTTTGGTCCCTTGTCCAACCATTTAACCTAAGCAAGGTTACAGGTAAACTACTGTTCAAAATAAGCACAGTGTTCCTACAGTTTTATGTGAATTACAGATTCAAATTTCCATATAGGTATGAATTTGTTTCTATTACCCCTGGATCAGAATTAAAGAGCTGACACTACCAGAAGCAGAGACAGAAATCAGAGACATAGATGGGCCAGCAGAACAACAGGTGAGCCTGTCCAGTAGGAATTCTCCTGGTGACAAAATTACACTAAAGATTCAATCGCATCAGTTTTACGATTCAAAAACCTGTGGCACTACTAAGAACAAATGAACAAAGCAAAAGAAAAGTCTATCGATGGCGCTCTTGAAACCGATATAACTATGCACACATATAGCTGTCAGACACAATGGTTTTATTGTGCCGCATCGTTTGCTGTGAACGCTGAATGGCTGGAGCCTGAGTTCCATCTTGGTGGCCATCGCACTTTATGTACCTTAGTCAGTTATGACCTTTTAGAATCTGTGGTGATTTCATTGGTGCTACAGCAAGCCCTCCCGCCAGCCTCCTCTAGGTAACAGTCACATGGTTTTTCTTGCCAGTGAACTTTCAGACCTTCTATAGCAGGGGTGTCAAACTGCAGTCCTGGGGGGGCGGAGCCTAGTGCAACTTAGTTCTTTCCCTGTTCCACCACAAATGATTCAGCTCAAGACCTGTGTGGTAATTAGCACAAGGGGAATCAGGTGTGTTAAATGAAGGGAAACCCAAAAATGTGCAGGGATCTGCCCCCCCAAGACTGGAGTTTGATACCCGTGTTCTATAGTAAGTTGCACAAAAGTGAGTTGAGCTGACAGGTTGCTATAACTTGTCTATGCAGATGTTCCAGAGGTGAGTACTATGTGAATCATACAGAGAGGGACAGAAAGAAAAGCCCCTGTATTTTGGAACCCCGTCAGCAACCAGTGGGGAACCATCCAAGATTCAGCCTGTCAGCATCTGCTTTAATGTGTGCTCTGATCAAGGGCATCACCTACCTGGCACCCTGTGCCTTCCATGATATACTACAGGCTCACTGTAACCCTGTCTTGGATGGATGGATAATATGATCTGGTTTGCTTTGATTGGTTAGTAGGAAACTGCAACCCTGTCTTGGATGGATGGATGATATGATCAGGTTTGCTTTGATTGGTTAGTGGGAATCTGAATACACATGTCACATACACATACTGTGTCATGACAGCAACTAAACAAATAGAACAATCACATAATTCGATGCTCAAAAATACCTTTCTGAAATTCCATCAATCACTTTTTTTCTCCCCAATACAGTGTTTAAAACAACAAATTTAAATTTAATCAATGGTGTTGATTCTACTGTGGTGGTGTTTCTATGGAAACTGTCCAGGCCTCAGAAGCAAGATTAAAGATATTCACTCATCCGTGTGTATTAAAACTGTAGGAACTGCTGCTTATTTACATTCACATATAATTGATGAGCTGTTGATAAAGCCAAGCGACTGATAAAACATATAGGCTTATCCTGCAGGGGGATATGCAATAGCAGAAATCTATCATTTGCTGGGATGACATCAAATATTATATCCAACACAGTGTCTTCACATATACACTGTTATTTCTCAACTGTTTCATTTACCTGTCTTTGGAACACCTTCCCTGGTTGGG
>JABFDZ020000040.1:13065912-13083634 GCA_019775955.2 Pollimyrus isidori | reverse complement strand
TTCTATGTGTCCCCCCAATTATTTTATTTTTTTTTTTGTTTTGGTTTTTTTTTTTTTTTGGGGGGGTGCGCGCCCCCCTTGGGGGGGGGGGGGGGGGGGGGTGGAAGCACAGATGGATGCAGGCATTTTTCTCAAATACATTAACAATTAAGGTTTTGTTTGCATGTCTGAATTTGTGGGCAAGTTCTGTGTTACTACTTTTGCAAGATCAGGTCCTTATTTTTCCTGCAAGTTGTCTGTGGTTTAAGGCTTTGAAACTGAAAATCAAAAATTAAAATCCTCAATTTGAGCTAGAACCTGATTGAAGAATATTGTAATCTGCTTTAACAAAGCATATCTTGGCACCTTCATACCAATCAATGCTATACAAGCTGAAGTCTACAAGCATTGCACAACATTCTAAAATGGCATGCATTTTACCTTGCATTGGCTGGGCTAGCTTAGCAGTGAGCCAGCCTGGAGCCACTAAAATTGCCTTACTGCTGCTGGTCTGGGATTCCAGTGTCAGGTTAGTTATACAATTCACATTAGCCTCTGTATTGAAGGAGCTTTAATGACTTTCAATGAACAAATGTAGAACTTGATTTTCTTTTGAAGGTTTGCTGCCCCCTCTGTTTGTTCTGGTGTTCTGCAGATAAAATGTGGAGCTGAGACAAACTTATGAGTTGTATTTTCTGTTGAATGATTTTCCAGTATTGTCATATTGGTTTTAAAATGTAGAATGCTCCATTTCAGTTGTCAAACTTTTTTCTTTTTCGGAGGGAGTGATTTGAGAGTTGTGGGTATTGCATTGCATATCTTTGGTTTGAACCTCTCAAGCTGGATCTCTTTTTCTCGTACCTGTTCTGCTGTGACTCTAATTCTTCTGCCGCTCCCTACGACTCTCTGCTCTGACTTTGATTTCTCTCTCCTTGTTAGTACTTTGGCCATCATGCCTCCAGCAGTGTCCCTATATGTGGCTTCTACATTCCAGCTGCATCATCCTGCTGTCCTGGCACAGATTGTGCCAGATGAGGTCTGGGGGATTAGAACAGATTTTCCTTGATTGTTTATTAAATCTCAGTCAAACAGTGCCGCAGGTTAAACCTGGAAGAACAAGTGCAGAGAGCCAGGAACACAGTATGTCTAACCATTTTACCCTCCCTGAAGGGCAGGCTGGGCCAGCAAAAGAACTCCCTGAACACAGATGGAGGAATGACTCTGAAAATTTTACTGCTGGAAAAATTACCAGGGAACCATTAAGCATACAGAAGTGGAAGCAATGTCATCATCTCGCAATCACTGCAGTAGGGACTTGATCCTGCTTTTTCATCACTCATTTGATCATTCACAGGAAAAGCAGGATGTGACTAAGACGTGGGGATGTTCACCAGTTTAGTGAATGCATGCTAATTTTATGAGTATGAGATGGAGCTGAAGGATTTGGGGAGCGGGACTCGGGGAAAAATTTCCCACCGTGATTGAGAAAGCATCACCACTTAAAAGCCATGTGACCTGACCCCATTTTAAGCCCAAAATGAGAAGCTTCTCCCACAATCATATTTGCTGAGCAGGGAGTTCAAAATCTATACGGAAATCCAGAACAAGTTGATGAATGGGTTTACAAAAATGTCAGAGGGGGATCTGAGACAAATGGGAAGTTCACCTATGTTCTATGTCATTATTTCCCTACCAATCCTTGGGGATCCCACAGATCCCCAACCTGGGAGGGAGCAAAACCGTGGCTTGTCTAGGGCGCTCAACGACTGGGTTGGGGAAGCGCTGCTTTCTGCAGTTAAGTGGGTTGTTTGCTACCATTCTAAACCATACATGATATGAATTTGAATAGGAGATGTATCTAAATAGTAGTTCACAAAACTAGAAAATCATTATTTTTTTAATGTGTTTCAAACTTTGTTTTTATCAGAGTCCTTCTTTGCAGCCTTGTAGGCCTTGGGCATCCTAGATGTCAGTTTGAGGTTATCTAGCAAGATTTCACCCTGTGCTTCCTGAAACATCTTCCACAACTTCAACTGGCTTGATAGGAACTTCTTGCATACCATTCAGTCAAGCTGCTCCCATAATAGCTCGGTAGCAATTGAGATCCAATGGAATAGCCAGCACAGTCATTATATACAGAATAACAGCAGACTGCTTCTTCCCTAAATGGTTCTTGCATAGTTTGGTGCTGTGTTTGGGTCATCGTTCTGTTGCAAGACAAAATTGTCTCCAGTTCAGCATGGTCCACAGGGCATGGCATGGAATTGCAAAATGGAGTGATGGCCTTCCTCCTTCAAGATCCTTTACCTCCTACCAATCTCCCACTTTAGCATCACCAAAGCAGCTCCAGACCATCACATTGCCCCCACCATGCCTGACGGATGTTTTTCATTTTCATCAGCGTCTCAAACATTCTTTGTAATCTGAACACCTCAAACTTGGATGAATCTAGCCACAACACTTTTTCCAGTCGTCTTCTGCCCAGTGTCTGTGTTCATTTGCCCATCTGTCTTCTCTCTCATTCCCAGATACAGCTGTTTCTTTGCAATTCTGCCTAGTAGGCCAGCATCCTAGAATTGCCTCTTCACTGTTGATGTTGAGACTGGTCTTTTGCAGGTATTATTTAATGAAACTGCCAGTTGAAGCTGTCTGTTTCTCAAACTACAGTACATAGTCTAATGTATTTATCCTCCCTCTCCTCTTTCTACTATGGTTGGAGCCAGTTTACGCTGCTCTGTGACAGTAGTAGTATACAGCATTGCAGAAGATCTTCAGTTTCCTGGCAATTTCTGACATTCTGAAGTAGCCTTCATTTCTCAGAACAAGAACAGACTGACTACTTACAGAAAAGTTGCTACGTCTTGTGACGTCCGTCCCGTTCCCGCCCCGTGTGTGCCACACCCACCTAGTTACCTCCTGTGATTACCCCAGTGTTTTCACCTGTGTGGCGCTGCCGCTCGCTAGTCCTGTGCCTTGTTTTATGTATTTAAGTCGGCGCCAGCGTCTGTTCCGGCAGACGCGGCATTGAAGTTGTTTGATGTCAGTGTGTTCGTGCCAAATAAACCCTCGTCTCTCGTTTCCTTGGCTGGATCTCCCTTTGTTCGCCCGGCACCCACCCCCGATCGCAACAAAAGTTCTGTTTCTGAGCATTTTGAACTTCAATCAAACCTTCAATTGCTGATGCTCCAGATACTCAACTAGTCCAAAGGCCAGTTTTATTTCTTCTCTAATCAGCACAACAATATTCATCTGTGCTAACATAATGGCAAAAGGGTTTTCTAATGATTCAATTCAGTTTATTTTTATATAGCGCCCTTCACAACAGAGTTGTCCCAGGGTGCTTTACATAGGTATGCTAGAACACATTGATATACATATAAAATTAAATACATAAAACAGAATGACAGAATAGAAAACATTGAAAAAGAAAAGGGGGAAAAAAAAACAATTGACAACGGAGGAGAGGAACCAAAACCCCAGAATCAATTAACCTTTTAAAATTATCAACTTGCATTAGCAAACTCAACATTCCACTGGAACACAGGACTAAGTGTTGCTAAAGGGCCTCTGCGGCAATTTCCAGCTATGTAATTTACGATATTGGTTAGGTATGCCGTGTAGACATTATTAATTTATTTTAATGGACAATTTCCTCCAAATTCAAGGAAATTTCCAAGTGACCCCAACTTTTAAACTGTAGTGTTTTTTTTTTTTTTTTTTTTTTGAAAATACTTATCAGAATTGCTGTGTATGAACTTAGAAATCTGAAGTAGGATTGTGAAATGCTGGATGAGTTTTGGAAAATGATAATGTGAATATAATCTGTCAGTGTGAACTTGGGTATATGGTCAAAGTTTAAATTTAATATATAATTTTGATTTTGACTCGAGATGTAATCAGAGGAATATCACATTGAAAGTCTAACAACTGCATAATTTGGCCTCCATTAGAATGTGTTCCATACTGGTAATCTGTTTTCTGGGGCTTTGGTGCACTTTTCCAATGATGTGCTTCAGCCAGTGGCAGTAGGGCTAAATATATCCACCTGGAGGAGGTCTTCTGATTACAATTCTTCATACTCCCACAGGTGAGTCCCAAAGAGTAGAGATGCCAAGAATGGATGTGGAAGTAGTCAAGGGCCAGATGGTTCTCCTTAAAGCCTGGTACAGCCCCACATCTGACATCAGCAAGAACACTGTCATCTGGAACTTCATGGCCAACGACTCCAAGCAGGTGAGTATGAAGGTTAAGTAGAAATGATGGCGCACATTAAGTTGGCTGAAAATGGGACAGACCTTACCACCAACATTTCAGGAGACCAACCATCAAAAGTTAACTTGCCGGTAAAACTAAATGCTAGGCATTTTCATAATTTATCAATAATGTAATCCTAACTTACAATGCTAACCTTTTAGCAATATACAAGCATTCTATGCCTGAATCTTAACAGCAGGAAGGGTATCCCTGTATGGAACTTCTGTTTGTTTACACTGCTATGCCCCTTTTGCTCTCAAATTCTGCTCAGGTTCATGCAAGACAAACAAATGTAAAATCTATTTCCCCAGGCTTTAGCCTCCAGGACAGACACCTTATTCCATTTCAGGTATCCTTTTTTTGTGAGGGTCACTTTCTGTTAAATTTTTCAGGATTGTTCTATAAAGAGCAAAGTACCAAATTAGGGGCATACATCATGAGGTCATTGTTAAAAGCAAGGTGGTTACATGCACCTTAAGCTTTAATTTACGTCTACATGTTCAGTGAATTTAATACATTTTTGTTGTCTTGAATTCAGGCAGAAAAAAAATATAAAACTGAATTGGTATACAATTATGTTCATAAAGATGTCTTCATCTGCTTTTATTCTTAACTGAAATTCTATTGAATTTCACTTTCTCTGTGTTCTCTGCATCAGTGTTATGCAGAGTTCAGGCATCCACTTTAAAGTAGCATCTTTTAGCCATAGCGTGGATACTGATGCTATATCCCCACATGACCCTGCTCTTCAGGTCATCTCGTACAGCTCTGGCCAGATCGGAATTGGGAGTCCAGAATTCAGAAATCGAGTGGGCTTTGCCCTCTCCATGCCCTCCACCAACCTGTCCATCTTCATCAACAACACACAGGAGGCCGACACAGGTCGCTATCTCTGCAACGTCATCGTTCCAGGGGCCCCTGGCCTTTCTGGCGAGCTCAGCGTCAACGTCAAGGGTACCCTTCATGATTTTTAACATGTGCAGTTATCTGTCACTTAACTCCCTTCTACCCAACGTGCAATTCCAATATAAGGTCTCGTAAGGTTTAAATATCATGATCACCTAATGGCACATGGGGGTAAGTGGCCATAGTGCACCACGTGTAGGCAGTATGAACAAACTGTGCAGAACATATGTAACTTAATACCTGTAACAGCTGACAGTGATATTCATTTACTCAGTGTTATTTCAATGTGTACTCTGGCCATTTAGGCAGTCCGGGTACAGAAGAGGTGCAGTATGCTGTATAGGTTTGTATACAGTGCATGATGTAACCCAGATGTTAAGCAATACATATGTATCTTTAAATGGTACAACTTGACGTTTCTCAGAATATCTGTGGCGCTGTCTAAATTGTGCCTGGCCTTTCTAGTACCCCCTTCAGTCCCTGTGTGCGAGATGACAGGCACAGCAGTGCTGAGGGGCAACGTGACCCTGAACTGCAGATCCACTGCTGGAAAGCCTGCACCTCACTACAAGTGGACCAAGAGCGCCCCGCTGGCCGAGGTTTTCTTCTCACCCACACAAAGTGAGTATGCTTTCTTCCTCTGTAATCCGGTAGCATTTCTGCCTATTGCTCCCTTTTCCCCACAAGAGGGGTACATCTGGAAATCCTAAATACCCAACCAATCACAACGGGCCCTTGGCCTAGGCTAGTGTTTCTCAATCTTGTTCCTGGAACCACCTGCCTGTTCAAACTCACGCTGCTTACAACCCACTACCTTCATTATAAGACCATTAAGAAACACCTGGTACTAAGGTCAGTCTGGAGTGAAAACTGCCTGGCAGGTGGTTCTCCAGGAGCAGATACTATGATCAGGCCTGCCTCTGGGATGGTTTGTCAGCAGTTATTATACTGGCAACTTCCATTAAATGATTCATGGCAGCACAGACTATAAGTCACTTACAGATGTTTATTGAAATGGACAGGAAATTGGGGGGGCAGACACTTCTGATTTGATCATGGTGATGAAATGTAGTGAGCTGAGCCTCATCGCATGTTGATTTGATTCTGAGTTGTATGCGAGACCGTGGCAATTGTCTGACTTAACCCCTCCTGAAGAGAGTGGATCGATACGCTGCGGCTTCCCTGCGGTGGCAGCCTGGCTGGCTAGCTGTGGGATTAGAAGCTCATTTTTCTTCTTTTGAAGGTCCATCGACAGTTTAATACGTTTCTGCTTCTGGCTTTTGAGCCTGGAGGGGGGGAGAAGCAAACAAAACCAATCCTTTAAAATAAGTTGTACAGGGAGACTTATTTTTTGCCACTCTAAAAATAAGATGTCTTGTACCTTTTTAGCTCTCATTAATCTTTTAGCTTTCTGTCCTCAGTGGTAGGAACTGGTTAGTGTGGGTCAGTTCCTGTCCCATGATCTTTCACACACTCCCATTCGCTCATCTCATGTTCAGCGTCACTGTTGCTTTTGTCTTCTGTGTGCGCACAGCCCGGAGAGCCTGTCCTCAGCCCCTGCTAGTGCTGGGGTATCTGGGTAAGGGATGGTCAGCTCTCCGTCTTCACATTCTGAGTGTGACCACAGCTGCTCTTCTCGGTCATAGGGGTGAGCCAGGCCAGCTGTAAATCCTTTTCATCAGAACTTGGCCAGGTGACCTCCAGCTGTGCCCATAGACTGCTGCCCATTTTTCATATTGATTAGCCAAGCAGCAGAAACGGACTACTATAAAACATGAAGTTCAGTAGCTGTATGGCACACCACTTATTAGTTTGGCTACCCCTGAGCTAAGACAATCTTATCCGCAAAGTGCCACTGTGTGTGTGGGTTTTCCCTGCAACCCCCCCCTCATTATATTACTAATTAGAGGACTGATTGGCTGAGTCCTCATACTGTACTTGGGTTGGAACAGCTGACCTAAAGGTTACCCCAAAAACCTGCATACACACTGCCCACCGCTACCTGTGATTGTTGGTGTGAGACCCCATTAGAAGACCCAGTTTAGGAGCCTTAGAATTGCCACTGGTCAGGCTAGTCATGTTCTCTTTAGATGCTATGAAACAAACGTGCTGTGTGATTCGTAGAGTGACTTGTGTGTCCTGTTTGAATTTAAAGGTTTATTTGCTTGGTAATGGATTAACTTTTACTTAATCACTTGCGTGTCCGAGTTACCTGTCCACCCTCTTTGTGCCTATAATCCAAGACCGAGGCCTGGTGTGACTTACTGAATTACTTTTTTTTTTTTTTTTTGGACAACTGATTCAACTCCTTGCACCTCCAGCGGACAGCCATTTTATGCCAATTATATATTGCAAGTGCACCCTTTGAAAGAATAAACTTGGTAATATTGAGACACTGGGATGTCAATGTAAATATCCTTCTAAAAAAAATTTTAACTGAAAAATAGATGAAATGGACACTGCAGCTCTAACAAATTACCCTAAATATTAAACGTTGGGCACTGGGGTACAGACAGTCATTCATTCCTTAACAAGAAAAATACTGCCAAACCAATTGTGTGGAGGCTCAGGTCAGCGACCCAAATGAACCTCAATTGATCATTGACCAGGAAGTAAGAAAGCACTACATAAGTGCTTTCTCTACCCTCAATGATCAGAATGATGACATGTACTGCAGCACCATACACTCGGGTGCATTTGAGGACAGTTTTCGTACTTAATTTTATAATTGATGCAACCAAAAATGATTTCAAATAGAAAAATTTAACTCTAGTTTAGATCTGTGACTTCATTTTTAGGAATAAATGGTTGTAGGACTTTGCTGGCCACTGCAAAATGTCACAATGCAGTGCAGTTGGTTGTTTCTGTAGTTGAAGTGCATTGCATGAGACTCAACAGCAATCATTTCTTTAGCTAAATAGTATTTCAAAATGATAATGAAAAATGTTTTGGTTTCAGAAGCAGCATTAATTTTTTTCAGAATTTATGGAAACTTTAACTATATTGCGCAATAAGCCAATGATGTAATTATCATGACAGGCTGACCACGACCACAGTTTAAAGCTTCAGTATATGAAATAGTTTGTGGCTGCGTGCTCGCTTCAGCTATCTGGTTGAGCTATACTTTGCTGGAACCTAAACCTTTTTAAAGCAGATCTCTGGAGTGTAGTATTAATGTTATAACAAAAGTGTCAAATCTGATGCCCTGTTAAGGGAATCCTCTGGTCTCCTATGCTAAATTTAGTGTAGGTCTTAAATGCTAAACATGAACTGGAATGGAAAGCATCACATGGTTCAGCTCCCTTCCACACCTAAAATTGCCTATCCCTGCTCCATGCACACACAGCCTACAGAGGGCGCTATTACATCATTCTGCTGGGCCAGGTGCTGAAGGTGACTGACAAGGGTTCTCTTGCAGATGAGAAGCAGGGCAGCCTGCGTCTCAGTAACCTCAGCCAAGCCATGTCTGGGAAGTATGTGTGCCGAGCCAGCAACACGGCTGGAGCAGAGAGCTGCTACATCAACCTGGAGGTGTCTGTGCGTGAGTACAGGCAACACACACATCCACTTCTGACTGGATGACAGTTTAATCTGAATTATCTTGTGCTGGTGTCATAGCAACCGATGCAGGTATGATTGCTGGAGCTGCTTTTGGATCCATCCTGGGCCTTCTGGCCATCATCATCTTCCTGGTTTTTATTGTGAGGAAGAAGAGGGGAGAAGTTGATGAAGACATGGCTAATGAAATCAAGTAAGTACTTGTTCACATGCACAGTGGTGTGGCGTGTTTGTTACTTTCTCCTATATAAACAGTGATGTCCTGACCACCTTGTGGGAAAGAAGCTAAGGAGATCTAGAAATGTTTCACTGCCTGTAGCTGGCTATAGGATAACTGAATGGAGATCCTTGGTTGTCCTATATACCATTCAGTTACTGTGGACAGTTCCTCCATCAGCCTGTATGTGCCAAACTGTCGTTTGCAGGCTTTTGCTCTGTAGACTATTCCTGAAAGCTCCACACACTACACAGTAAAACCCTGTTATAACGGAATATAGTCTATAAAGGACGAGGTCCACTGGTACCAGCCATGTGCCTTTACGAACATGCAGAAAAAGCATTGGATATAGCGAACTCGCATACAACGGAATTTTGCTTATAACAGACAAACCATTTTGTCCCAAGGGCTGCTTTTAGCTGTAGTTTTGTTCGGCTATAACAGACCTGCACATCAAGTTTTCGAAATTGCTAAAGTCTACTAAGGAGCATTGTCCTATAACAGACTTCCTACAAAAAAATTGTTTCTTTTAATTGAAACAAAGAAAACCCAAGTGGATATTGTACATGACAATGGTATAAGTAAATCTACGGCCAGTGATATTTTTCTTCCCAGTAATTAGTGTTCAGTACGACACAACTAAAATGGTCAAATGCATTTTTTTTTAGGGTATTGGAATACCTCGTCGTTCACTATATATTCGTTCACTACAGTAGTAAGAAAAGAAGATATGGGTGTTTCTCAAAGATGATATTGCAATAGGTGAAATGCAGTAAATAGTTGGATTACTACATGTGGTACAGATTATTGTTTTGTACAAGTGTGTCTGCTGGGGTTTGGCATGAGTAAATGGTGTTCTGTAGTTCTGTTCTGGGCATACCGCAACTCTGGATGTAGCAGACAGTTTTGCCAAGCTGCATTCAAACAAAAGTTAGATAAGTGCACGGATCAATCATTTTCATCAAAACACATCCATTAACAGCTACTGGTCACTTCTGAACTTAATGTTGAGCAACTTTTTAAATTCTTCACTTGAGGCAGTGAAGACACTGAGCTGTAATGAATGACCAACCCTGTGTAGAAACTTCTTGGACTCGGTGATAGAGCCAAACATCAATATAGATAATTATCTCAATATAATGACTTGAATTACTATACTTCAATGCTCAATTTTTTTCTTTAAATTGTCCTTAGATCAGGGGTGTCAAACTGCAGTCCTGGAAGGCTGGTACCCTGTTGAGCTTTAGTTCTTTCTGTTCCACCACAAGTGCAAGGAGTTGAATCAGGTGTGTTAAATGAGGAGAAACCCAAAAATGCCCCCCAGGACTGCAGTTTGACAACCCAGCTTTGATTCAGAACATGAATGAAGGTGTCAAACAATTCACTGCACACTGACATCTTCATATGAAACTTCTTAGTCTAGAAACACCACAGCACCTTTTGTTGCTAAGGGGTTTTTCTGACATGCATTGCTGTTTGTTCCATCGAAAGGGTTTCACTTCTGGCTTTTCACAATATTGAAATTTGTCGCAATATTCTCATGTCCCAAAATTCACCTGTAGAAAACGGTAACGTGAAAGGGTTCGAGTTTCAGATTTGACTTTTTTTTACACAAAAAGTGTTAAGGCTATCACTTTACTCGCAATATTCAAATTGATGATACGAATGTTCATAATCATGAAATTTTATCAATAATACCCAGCCCTAAGAAAATACCATAACCTGAAGTAGGAATATCAGTACTTGTTGCAGTTCAAAACCAGGACTTCTTAGGAGTGAGTACAGCTTGATGCCCTCTGGTCATGACGGATAGGGCCAGTAAGTAGGCAGCAGCTGTTAAGCTAATCAGTTCATGAGAAGAGCAGCTCATTAACCTCAGGAAGGATACAATATGGCACACAACATAAGCAGACTAACGCTAGAAGGCTGGTTAATTAAACGGCAGAAGCAGGACATGGGTGCAGAAGCCTAAGCAGGAAACTCGCCTGTTTCTGTCAGGGAGGATGCTCTGTCTCCCAGGCGAGTCTCCTGGACGAGAAGCGGAGGGGGCACGGATGATGCCTCCAAGAACAGTACCCTAGCCTCCATGGCTGACAGACCCCGGCCAGAAAACCGCTACCCCCACATACTGGTGTTCAACGGCGGTGCTGTCACAGCGACGGGCAGCTGTGCGGGCTACCGGCTACAGCTTCAGGACCCCAGTGTGCTGCAGGGCTTGCCGGGGTACACCACCAGCGGCAGCCTGCCCCCCGTGATTCCACAACACAACAAGGCAATGCTCAGAACTGCCCCAGCCCAGCCTCAGGCCCCTTCCAGCACCATCAGCCACACAGCCATGGCCCAGATGGCCGAGGTGCCCGTCAAGGTGCCCGTCACGGTGCCCGCTCGCAGCCAGGCGGGCTCTCTGGTGTAACAGTCTGGCCCTAGCAAAGTAAAAGAAAACGTTTTGCTTTTCCTTGTGAAAACACTTTTATAAAACAGACCTATGAAATGGACTCGAATGAATTAGGTGTTTTTGTTTAGTTCCGATTGGTGTTCTTTGAATGTGACATTTCAGGGAGGAGAGAGGCTGGGTCACAGACACTGTGTCCAATACGAGGAAGTTACATGTGAAATACAGTGGTACCTCAGAACTTGAAATATAATCCGTATAACTCCGGCCCGAATCCTAAAGTTCGAGTTCTGATCGAATTTTTCCCATAACAAATTATGGAAAAACCAATGAATTGGTTCCCGGGCCCCAAAAAATTACACTTTTTTTTTTTTTTTTTTTTTTTTTAGCATTTAAACGCAAAATGAACCAGACAAAACAAGAGCATTTACTGTACTAAACACATCTAAGCACATTTATCAAAACGGCAAATTTTAAAGTAAGTACATAAATGTATCCACGCCCCCTTGTTAACCCTGTGTGGAATCCCCATGTGATCAGCCGTATCTGATTGTCATTAGTTCTCTGTATTTAGTCCGCGTTTCAGTTTGTTTCCCCAGTACGGTCATTGTATTGTCCGTCTGCCTTTCGCCTGTCTTACCTGTAATTAAACCCCGTATTCCTGAATACCCTGATGTCTTTGCCTGTCTCTGTTCAGTTCCCGCTGGGCACCACAATGTTATTATAATTAAACATATTAATGGTTAATATTAAAATAATAAATCTCTTTAAATGTATACAGTAGCAGTAATATAATATTGTCTAAATGTACTTTTACTGTCTAAATATGTATTCAGCTAGTGTAAACATGCACAATGCTATCACCCTATGTTTCTGCTGGGAGATGTGCCGTGTATCATTTCCCCGCACATACAAGTTCTTAGGCTAGCATTCATGGTTTGACTTTGGAGATTCAGATTGAGTTCTAGGTATATATTTTTTTTCTTGGTTGGTTCGACTTAAGAAATTCGAGTTCTAATGAGTTCGAGAACTGAGGTACCACCGCATAGTGAAATAACACTGGCGCCAGTCTGTTGGAACCAAAATGTGATTAAATACAATTATCACACTGACAAAATTTGTATTGCAATTTAATACTCGCGTCTGTACTAACAAATCCTATGGACAATTTAGAAACAAAAACCTCTGAACGCACTATTGAAATGTAAGCAATGTAAGTTATGAGTCTCAAAACTTATGAGACTTTGGTAACTCCCAAAGAGAACTGCAGCAACGAAAAAATGTGAAATACTACAACTTACAAGTAGAACACAAGAAGGTCTTTTTAAAAAAAAAAAAAAAAAAATTAAAATGGGTATTACATTATAGCAATTGTACTTGTATTGCACACATTATAATTGCACTTATGAAGTTAACGAGTTACATTCACATTGCAACATTAAATTAAAATTTTATCCTTTACTTTAATGAACCTGTTAATGGTGTGTGCCATTCCATATCTGGAATTACGCAGTACTTCTGTGTACAGGGTGACACATTGTAGAGCGGTATGCAGAACAAAACAGCAACTTATCTAGTGATAAGAGACCATAGCAGGTGGGATTAACAAACGCCTCCAGTCAGACTGGCCTGCCTCATTTTGGTTACTTCCCAGTGGGTTAAATATGGCTGTCATTCGACAACATCCAGCAGATCTCAAGACACTCTCAACGGACAACTATGCAGCCCATATGAAACTGCATTTTTTGTATTATGTTTCTAATTTCATCGCAATAATAATACAAAAAATAGCATATGGTTCCCAGCATACCTTATCCAACCATTTTTGATTCCGAATCACCCAAAAATCGTGAAACCCCCATCCTCCCCCAGTCACACCTCTGCGTTCGACGGCCCCTTTGTCCTTTTGCTTAAACGGGAACACCCAGCTGCTAGAAAGCCATTATCTTGACTAGTGAGCAAACAGTGGAGGCACAATGAAAGCTCTGCCAGCTCCGTGCAGCTTATGGATCCTGTGGGCCGTCTTCTCCTGCTTCGGTAAGCTACCAGGCCGAAACCGTCACGGAAAAACTCATTTATACGGTAGCTCCGCTCACAGATAGAAATTTCCATATTTCTGGGACTTCTCGCTGATTTATAACATATACTTTTGCTTAAAGGTCACCTCTGGGAATCAACAGCCTTATTACATGTTAAGAGCACAGTAACAGCTTCAAAACAGTAACTGTAGATGAGATACTTTCTTACCTCACATAGTTAATTTCATCATGACACTGTGGGGAGGATTTTATGCCACTTTGAGCCATCGTTCACTGGCCAGTGTGTCACATGGGTGGGTCTGCATACCCCTCTCTCCCTGGGGCAGGTTCCGTCTCCGTTGGACTGCCAGTCACAGTGGAAAAGCAAGTGTTTGCCCGCACTGGGGAGTCAACCGAGCTCACCTGCAATTACCGCACTCAGCCGGGCCCAGGATTCACCGTGGAGTGGCGCCATGCCGCCATGGGAACGCCTGCCATAGAGGCCCGCAGGGTGAGGCCCAGAACCCAGAGGTCCTGACTGTACTCACCTCCCTTCTGCGACATCTTCAGCTGTAGCTCTCATTTTATACCTGTACTCTACCTGCAGCCATCCTTTACCACACCTCTCTGTTCAGGTTACATTTTATTCAGGCTGGAATTTAGCCAAGTATTCAATGTGTATCCTTCATACAGGTGTTGTACTACAACGGGAAGGTGTACTGGGTTGAATCGTGGGAGAACCGGGGAATGCTGATCCAGTACCCACCTGTTCAAGGCTCCGCCTCCATCCGCATCTTCAGCGTGCAGCTATCTGATGCAGGGCTGTACATCTGCGACGTCACCAACCCCAACGACTGGGCGGGAAGCGGCCAGGGACTGGTCAACTTTACAGTACTCAGTGGGTATCTGCAGACTGCACTTGCTACAGATGGGAAAATCTGTCTGTGGCTGGTTGGCCATTTCCTGATCTGTCGTTGATTCTGTTGCCTACGGCAGTGCCTCCATCCACGCCGACGTGCTCCGTGAATGGAGACGCCTACCCAGGAAATGACATCACGCTTATGTGCCTCAGTTCCCATGCTGTTCCTGCCCCTACCTACACCTGGAGCCGTGACAACGCCGCTATCCAGCTGCCACTGCAAAACATGATTCAAGGTAGCGAAAGCAGCGCCATACTCCCGAAATTAGTCCCAGGGGAGCCTTACCAAGGCTGGGGGCTTTAGAACAATCATGTAAGATGGAGACCAAGAACCTCAAACTGAAAACAAAATTAACTGCATCAGCAGCAGCACAAATACATTGAAAGTTGGCTTTTATCCGGACCACAGTGCCTTTGTTCTTTACCTCACGTTATATAGTAGCAGCGATGACATCCGATGCTCGTCTCTTCTCTTACAGACCAGCAGACAGGCTCCCTGATCTTACGCAACCTCTCCGCACCCTTCTCAGGCACCTATACTTGCAGGGCCTCCAACGAGCTAGGGGGTGCCGTCTGCACCGTAGGGCTCAGCGTCAGCAGTAAGTACGCAGTGAGGGGTGGGCTTCCTTTTACTGCCATGCTTCACCTGCACTCTGAAGCTCAGGTACACATTCCTACCCCAATGTCAGCTTGTTTGCCAACTAAAATTAAATTACACAGATGCTAGATGCTTCTAGCTGTCAACAACTGGCTATACAGAAGGACAATAAACAAGTATGGTCATATCTTCACTCTTACTGAGGGAAAGCAGAGGTCAAATGACAGATGGACTGATGTTAAACAGACAGTGTAATCTACAAGTATGCGTTTCATCAAAGCACCTTAGCCCTTGTGACCTGGGCCATATGATGCAGTATTTAAAGCAGGGGAGTGTGTCTGTGTGTGTATAAACCACCATGTTTATCCCTTTCAGACACCAGCAGTGCAATGGTTGCTGCTACTGCTGTGATTGTCATCTTCATCATCATCCTCCTCCTCCTCGGAGCAGTGATGGGCTACTTCCTGTGGCATAAGAAAAATCGCAAAAGCACTGAGGAGGGCCATAACCCAAGGTGTGTTCTGTGTCTTTATGATCACACTCACCACCCTGCTCAGCACTATGTCTGCTGGGGGCCGGGCCCACATCCTGCCCCAGATATACTGCCAGAGGGTCCACAGCCGCTTCTATCTTGCTGGCGGTCTTTTTAGTGGTCTGACCATCTTGTGCTTGATCCACAGAGATCCACGGGAGTCTGCTTCAGCCACTCCATTAACACGGAGCCCTGTGGACAGGGAGGATCACCTCACCCCAACAAAGCCCAGCATCCTGGTATAGCGGAAGGAGGGGCATGCAATTCGCCATTCCTGATGAGGTTTTTTTTTTTAAAAAAAAAATTCCAGCATCAAAATTTATGAATCAGTCACATATTAATGGCTGGAACCAATGTAAAAATATGTATATAAAAATAGCATAGCCTGTAGACTCACAATTTATACTGCACTGGATGACTGAGTGCAAAATTAGCAAGGCAATAACATCGGCTGTAATTGTATAAGCATACAGCCATATGGTTCTGCCTCGTCGCATGACATCTCGCACACAGACCTACGACAGAGCTTCTAAGCAGATTACTTTGACCGATTATGTTTGATTTGCTTGTTGTAAATGAGACAGACCGCAGTAATGCAATTGCAATCAGAAGTTGCAGTGAGAAAACCAGAATGTTGTGTTTTTGTGAGTTTTTAATGCCGTTTTCCAGATGCTGGTAAAGGTATGAATAAAGATCATACTTAATTGACCTAAGTTTTGACCATGTGATCATTAATACAAACAAACAGCAGCATGCATAAGACTACTTATCTTGGGGTGTAGAACAAGTACAATCATCATGCACATGTAAGTGCTTCACACTCAACAAGCAATGACAGGCCTCACCCTCCGTGTCAATCTCACATCAGTCACAACCTCTTTTAACCAAGAATTACAGAACCTAGACATCTCCACACTCCTACAGCACTACTAAAGTAAACACAGATTTCATCTTTTAAACAAGGATTAAAGGGACCCGAAAACAAGGAGAACAGAAGGTGAACAACCAAAATTAAGGGATGTCGGAAAGTGTAAATTTTAACACTTTGAACTTAGAGACATGGTTGAAGTTGCTAAAACTGAAGAGGAGAGACTTCATAGGAGAAAAGTCAACAGAAAATGTACACTAAATTAAAACTGATGGTTTTACTGAAAAATGCTGAGGTGATGTTAAGTGGCGCCAATCCCAAATCCAACATCAGACCCGTAGGACCAGTGAAGACTGTAGTAGTAATTTGTGCAAGATTCTTGACATTATTCACTACAACACGCTGAAAGGACATTTCTATATTTATCACTATATGACAACAGAGAGAACTAGACGTTCCAGTGATGTCAGAGATGGAGTCCTGTTTAGGCAGCACAGCTTACGAGTCTGTCAGCAGGCTCCTGGAGATGATCATTCGCATCACTTCATTGGTACCTGAGGGAGAAAAACAGGGTAACTGCATGATCTAAGACCAGCTGGTAGAACCATCTCAGGTGAGCAATAAATGACACATATTTAATCTAGACAAAATCTAACAAACTTACCGTAAATGTGCAGGCTTCGTCTCGAGTGCATCAAATGCTCACTAACACACACGACTAAAATGCACTAACCACAAACGTACGGAGGAGGACGATTCCAGTTGCGTTCTTACCTTCCAGAATCTGGTGCACCCTCAGGTCTCGCACAAACTGCTGGACAGGGTAGTCTTTCAGGTAACCATAGCCCCCAAACATCTGGAGAGCTTGGTTGCAGATCTATGGAATGGGGAATCAATCTCGTCTTTCTAACAGTCACACAAAAGGCAGCAGACAGCATGAGTCCAGAGGAGTGCTGCTGAGAATAATTATCTACTGGCTTATGAAGCCACTTAAAAATATGAAGCCCTTAGGACATCCACAGGCTAGACCGGGAGGGACGTGTGAGCTTATTAAACTTGGAAAAAAAAGAAAATAAGCGATTTTTTGCTAAGGACGCTGCCGCCAATTTATTACTATATTGGGTGACTGTAAAGTGTAATCCTTGTCTGAGCCAGTCACCATGGGAACCTCACCGTGAAGCACTCATCCGTAGCAAAGAGCTTAGCCATGGAGCAGAGGGCCACAGCGTCGTCCCGGCCCTCCTGCAGCGAGGCAGCTGCCTGTCTCACCATCAGCCGCGACGCCACCAGCCGGGTTGCCATCTCAGCCAGGCGGAACTGCAGGAACTGTGGGGTGCCGCTCAAAATTCACTGCTCACAGAGCCCAGCTGATCCCACCGCACTCACCCACAATTCACTGCTCACAGAGCCCAGCTGATCCCACCGCACTCACCCACAATTCACTGCTCACAGAGCCCAGCTGATCCCACCGCACTCACCCA
>JABFDZ020000040.1:13041708-13053005 GCA_019775955.2 Pollimyrus isidori | reverse complement strand
GGGAGTCCCTGAAATGTCAGCACTCCAATCCCACAAGCGATTGTGAAGCCAGAGTGACAGCACTGTCAGTTCAGTTTTCAAACCCATGTGCATTTTCCATCCATGCATATAAGCACCATGTTTTAGCAAAAACCACTCAGTAACAAAGTCTTTTTGCTCACTGCTCACTGGAAAGTATCCAGTGTATGCAGGAGACAAACTGTGTTGAAACTGGGTACTGGGTGATGGGGGCATCAAGCCTACTGTGGGAGACATAAGATCCAATGGAGGGGACACTCTGGATAGGAAGCCGGTCCATCACAGGACACACACACAGCAGCAAACCTAAATGGATGCCTTTGGATCACAGAAACCAGAGCACCCAATGGAAGTCCATACAACACAGCTGGAACATGCAAACACCAAAGCCACAGAGAAGGGGTGCCCCCATGGGAACAATCCTACGCACCGAACCACCCCCCACACAAAAGCAGGCTTTACTATTTTTTTCTTTAAAAATCATTCCAGAAAGTAATTTTGGTAATATTTGTTAACATCTTTAAGAATCAAAGAACTCATGCATAACAAATAATAATGCATTCATAAAGCATTATAAACATGGTTATAAATATTTACTAAAAGGCATAACACATTATAGCCAAATGTATTGTGCATTATGATTGCCTTATGAAGTTCTCATCTATAATGCATTACAGATACCTTCATAATGCAGTAAAAGCATCCATAATTCTTATAATGACCACTGTAATACATTTTGAAGGTTTCCGTAGTGAATTACAGATGGAAGCTTCATTGACGCTCATGAAGTTTCTAATCAGCACTATAATGCCTTATAACTATCAACAGAGATGCCACCATGCTTTATTCATTCTTATACTGACCATTAGAATTTATTATGGTGGTATCTATTATAGCTGACAGCTTTAAGGTGTTACTGTAGTTATTTTTAAAAAAATCTCAGTATTGACATTATAAATGAATGAGTCCAGATAAACTAATCTCTTCATGCTATAAATAGTCATTAGGAGCTACAAAACATATTTTCAACATCAATGTTTATTTTATACCTAGTAATAGTTTTGGGTTGTGATGTTCATCTGAGGGCAGATTCAAATCTTCTATTTGGTCAGCAAGAGGACAGTGTTAAGCCACAGGACTGCATTTCAAATCCATTAAGAGAATTTCAGCTCGATTCAATGTAGTTGCAAAGTGCCCTTCCCGAAGTGTGCAGTACACCAGACAGGTAAAAAGCAGCTGGGTCTGTCTGCATCTGACTGTGTGTGACTCTCGCTGGCCTGGATACAGGGTACATCCGCAAAAAGCCCATAATGGAAATACAAGAAAGGGTGACCGATCAGTGAAACACACCACTTATGTTACAAACACATCATCAGATTGTTCCATTCCAACAGATCCCCAGTGTGGTCTGGCTTACAGACCTACAAGCTCAGACTTCACAAAAAGTGATGGTTTTTAATATGTTTGGCCTTTCAAAACGACTATACTCTTATTATGGTGCAATTTCAGAAAACGATTTAGAAAAACAAACTCAGACACTGCTCTTAAAATCAACTCTCCACTTTCCACTGAATTGGAAAATTAAAAGGTCCATCGAGCTCATGTAGAGATAAAAAACAAAAGGCTGAAGATGAATAAAGCTCATATTCGGGTCACTTTATGCTGGTTAAGGCGGCTTTGAGGACACACAATCCCAGTGTGTTGACTGACATATTAGCTGTTTGCTAGCGTTGCTGTGAAAATCCAAACAGGCTGCCATCCCCCCTAATCCTAATTGTAACCCCCAGGCCCTCCTAGAGAAGGTAGGGGCAGCTTCTGAGGCCAGTGGCAACAAAGCTGTTTTACTCCATATTCGGGTAAGTATTTTTGCATCCTCTTTCAGAGCACTAAGGACAGCTCATTACTCATTAGGTTTTCAGGACCTGAAATTTCTGTGGATGATTAAACTGCCGGTCACTACACCACATTTACAATAAGGTTACATTTATGTTAGCAATTTCACTGCTTAGTCATTGGTTTTAAAAAGTAGCTTAAAACGTAATTCAGTTTTGGGTGGATTTTTTTCCGGAGCATTTCATGTTCAGAAGAAAATTGAGTTTGTGGAGCTGTGAGTTTTTTGTATTTTTATATTTCACGGGAGGAAATACGTGTGACAGTTTATACAGTACGCACCATTGCCATGTATGCTGCCTCTTCTGTTTACTTGAATGGTAATGAGATATAATCTCGGTTATTTCAGATATGAGGTGTTTTTACATCTAAACATGGTTCCAGGCAGGTTAGACACGGAATAAATCTGCACAGTGACTGGACAAAATGTTGCTTACATGGTCGATCTGTGTTGTCACGGGTTCACTCTAAGTACACCGCTTAAAGCCCAAACCCATGTAATTGTCATTGGGTGACATCTGCCCAGACAAGAAGAAGCACAGTCTTATGATCAACTGGGCAGGGCCTGACCTGGAACCCCTCAGTGAAAGGTAACCCATTCCACACAACACAATACATGCAAATGTACTGTAGCCTGAAACAATAATTATGACATAAAAGTCCCACAGTATTTGCCTGTGGCCCAAACTACATCCAGACATAACAACAGGCTTAGAATTTGTGCTGCCAGCATAAAAGTAGATTTAAACATCTTAAAACATTCCCAAATTCAGCACTTTGGGACAACAGAATGGCAGTAGATAAAATCTTCATTGCATTGTATTCACCAATAGTAACAGATTGTTCCTAGTGATAATAATATAATGAACTTAGTATTTCTTATGAAGCTTGCACAGTAATGAATGAAAAGTCTGAGTCTTCTACATAGACAAGCTTTTTTGCGTTGCCCCTGGCGTTGGTCCACAATGGAGAGTGATTTGTCCATTGGTCAGATTCTTGCTTTCCAAACAACCGGTAGCTTGGATGCTTTAAAATAACTCCCACCATGCCCTTGCTTATCTGATAATAGTTGTTAGCTAGAATAACTATTTAACATGCATTGCTAAAAAGGAGAGTTCATGTTGTTCGTGATGTGACGTTATTCATGACATAACGTATTGCACTGAATATGCAGCATTTCCAGATGAGTACACGTTGGCAAAAAGATGAGGAAAAAATCATCTACAAATATCTGGTCCAAACTGATGGTATGTTGTCTGGACAACTGAATGCTCAGGTCACCATGGTAAATACTCATTAGATGGGCGCAGATGGACAACGTAAGTATCTGAAACTGCAAAATTCATGCAACATCTACCAGTAAGCACTAATAACATAATCAACAACAACAACAACACCAACAACGATAATAATAATAATAATAATAATAATAATAATAATAATAATAATAATAAATAAGCAGGTAAGTCTGTTTTACCAGTAAATTGTATATATCCTTTACCACTGTACCGCTGAATTACCACCGTATATTAAACTGATTCATAAACCTTGTTCTGATTACTTTAGCAATAAATAAAACAGCATCCGATCCGAAGCTAATTATTTAGCTAGTCTATCCTTTAGCTAAGTGCATAATAATTTGCTGGTTTTTGCATATGAACTGCCGTGCACACTGGTGAAAATGATACAGGTATGATACGGATGCGATCCGCGCTCCGCGACAAACGCGCCATTGACTCACGGTGCACTGAGAAGAGGATCACAGCACTGACCAACCGTCGCATCGCCATCTTGGAGGAGATTATCGCTTTATTCCTGGGGTAATATGTGCATGTGGCAGCCGTTTGGGGCTATGGGGTGGATGCCAGGGTATCAGCAATCCTGCACGGCCATGTCACTTTACAATGCATACACTGATGTGGAACAACTACGGTACGTGACAAGCTACTGTTGTGTATATTTTACACCGATTTAGTCCTTTAATCATAAACTTTTAATCAGAAACCATTTATTTATTGCTGCGCATTTTCTATGATGTCGGTACATGTATCCCCGTCCACGTCGTCATTCTTGATCAATAATGCTCTCCAAATGAAAACATGTAAAATATATTTACTAGTTTGCTCTGGGTATTATCGTTTGTTTTTGCAAAATAAAGTCTATTGCACCGGCCATCATCAAAGCACGATACATTGTATGCAAAGCTGCATATGTTCAGCCAAAGCTGTTATAAAACATTCACTCTATATTTGATATTATGTGTGTCATGTATATTCTCACAATACATGTTCCAGTTAGCAAACTAATTGCATTCCTAGTATTGTTTGATAAATAATATTAGTATTTCTACCAGTATTTTGGGAAATAGATCAAGAGATTTAGAATTAAAACGATACATTTGCAAAATTCTAAACAAGTTTCGTGGTCATAAAACTAGCAAGTATAACACTCTTTCGCTTACCTGTTCATAGTCATATAAAAGCTTATTTGAACCAAGATTGAATTAAAAGAATTTTATTTGGTTCATATTATAGATTTGGTTACAAGAGACGGTTATCTGGCTTTTCTGTCACAGTGATGCAGCACATAGCCACCAATAACATTGCGTGCAATTTGAAGTCTGCATTATCAACAAGACCTGTGCTGCATATGTGTTTATATGTTTATTTCCAATGTATCAACTGAATGATCAATTCACTGAATAAATTAGTCGAATGTTTTTTAATTGCGTCAGTCATCTTCATCTCAGTGTCACAAAATAATGCAAATAAGAAATGGTTAAAGTTGATACATCTCCACTGTAATATGTGTCACATATATAATAGTGTCGCACAGCTACAATGATTTATGTGTCAACCTGCAGACCCTCCGATAGATGGCGTCATTGGCTTGCTGCGTCACTGCATGACTCCCCCTCAAACACAGAGTGCTCTTAATGCTAATGTTGTGATAAAAAATATTTACTTTGAGGAAGCAGAATTATAACACATTCACACGCTAAAGTTACATAAACTCGGACTTTTGTGCAGTTTTAATTCGATTAATTTAGCAGGATTGCTCACTCTCGTTAAAGTAAGCAATACATGTGGTAATGATTAGTTATTTTATATTAACTATTATTTCGTTTATCAACTTACTAAACTAATGCGAATACAAAATGTGATGGTACAATGTGTATGCAAGGTCTGAGGGTGTGGTGGTGCGGGCGGGGGGTGCTGAACCTTATATATGGATGGAGTGACTCACATCTCCAGTCACACATGTTGGTGTACATGAATCACAGTGAAGTGCACCGTGTTCCCGCCACACGCCCCGGGGGTGGGGTGACATCAGCTCGCCTCGCTCCCCTCCCACCTCCCAGGTGTTGTTCTGCAGCTCTCCCCGGCCGAGCCCGTACCTCTGATCCGGTTAGACCCGGGAGACCACGTGACTCGAATGTCGCCGTTCCCGGTTTCTAAAAAAGGAGTCCCTGTCTGTACAGATAGTGTGATACGTGATAAATCCTTCCTGGAAATTTGCCATTTGGTTTTATGAATTATAATGCATCCACTGCTGACTGCAAATGCACGATTGTTTCTGAATCTCCTTTATGATAACGTCATTTTCTGGACAGACGATCAATAATATTGATCAGTTTACAATGGCACGGAAGCATTCTGGGAGAGGTGTATTCAGAGCCCCTCTCTTGTTCTGTTCCAAACGTGATTTCACAGATTCACGGGCTGATTAATTTATAGCACACAGAAGTTGGATTCTGCCTAAGCTTGGGACACGGTCAAACCACCATTTAAATAGCGTGGTGAAATGGAGTGACCGAGACTCCGCCGACGTATGTCGTGATTCTGGATTTTAAAATGTACTGTTTTAAATGTCTGCGTTGTTACTGAGTGCGATCCCTCCCTCTTTGGGACTTTTCATGGCTATTAGTTTATGACCGGTTTCTCCACAAAGCCGTTAACGTTACCGTTTAAATGCGAGTCAGATCACATGAAAGTTGTGCTGGGGCTACAGAGGGCAGCTTGCAGGAAATAGCGACCTGCGTCCTTTCCTGTCGGAAAGCAAAGGGTTTAGGTCCAAAGACACTGTGGAATGGGTGGCGGCAGGGAGGTCATTGGTGTACCCAGGCCGGACACGGAGACTGTTCCTCCTGTTTATCTCTCAAGCTGACATTAACAGATGGCGGATCAGTGGTCTCGCCACATTTTAGCCGCCATGCGGATATTTATATATTTATATATTACTTCATTGCTGCTTCGTTTATCCGAAGCGACTTCATTGATTATCATTTTTAAACAGCTGGATATTTTACCGGAGCATTCTAAGGTTAAGTGCCTTGATTGAGGGTATTATAGCCGTGTCCCACCTGGGATTTGAGCCAACGACCTACAGGAGCGAGCCCTTTGCCAGTGTGCGTCGGTACAATGAGAAGTAACAGGAAGAGCCTGTTATTCCCGACACGATTTTGTGGGATTACACTGATACTGATAAGGCAAATAAGCAGTTAAGAGAGATTTTTAAGAGTGTTGCTTACGCATGCCAAAATGTTATTCATGACTGCAAATATAAAAGCAAAACAAAATATGAAAATTATGCAATCTCCACAATAAAGCAGTGTAAATTGCACCGTTATTCTAATAACTTTGTGTGCAAGATGATGCTGTAGGAGGCGGGGGTTTGGGGGGTTAGTGACTCACGCTACATGTCTAATGCAAGTAGGTGGGACAGACCCGCTGCTCCAGTGCGCCCCCACCCCGCTCAGATGAGTCACTGAACATGCAGACGCACCTGTGAGTCAGCATCAGCCCGGGTCAGTTGGTGAGAGAGGGTGACAGCAGCTCAGGACACTCGATCGCTCCGAGTCAGAGGACCCGTGGGAAGTGGCGTCCGAGGCATTTTCAGAAGAAGGCGCCATGAATTTACCGACGGGTCCTGAAGGCTCTGGTCACCTTTCATCTGATACTGTTACCAGTAATGTGAGAAGGAGGGAGAATCAAAACGATTTAAAAAGGGAAGTCTTAAAAGCCAGAGTATACAAATGTTTCATCATCCATCATGACCGATGTAGCGTAACATTAATAACAAATAAACAAGTAACAAATAAACCAGTTATGCAGCTTTTCTGGGAATAATTCTTCTGATCATCAATGCCCAGTTCCAACATGCAATGTTGATGTTAACAATATGTTTTTGACACATTATGTAGCATCTTCTGTGCGATGAGTGATTTGCAAAAGGAATCAGAAGCTCTCGAGTGGGACGTGTAAACTCACGCGCGTGTTGGGTATGATGTAGGAGCCAATGCACAGAAATGCGTTTCACGTGGCATCAGGACATGAAGGCGGCAGCCCTTGTGCCATTACAGGAATATACCGCGGAGGCTCCCGCGGATATACAGAAAGATCGATAAGAGCCAGCTCAGCTGGAAGCAGAGCTAAATTAAATAAATGTCACATCTGACACGATAATTCCACAGAGCACATTCGTTCCCCTTCAGACTTTCATCTGTACAGTGGTGGAGGACCGTTTGCAGTTTGTCGCACAATTTAGTCAAATTATTATAGGCTAATTTGTGATTTGGAGCAAGGAATCTCATTTTTGAAGGGTCATTTGTTTTCCAAAGCGTGGCGTTGTTGGTAAAAGTATGCAACACTACTGCCTAAAGCCTTTGGGTTGGTGGTCTGAATTCTGTGTGTGTGCTTTGTGTGTGTATGTGGGGGGGGAGGGTATGCATATCTACGATATTATTGCTATATCATAATAGCCTATTACTTTGATGTTGCGTGGACAGGTTTTCTTTGGTCCCCACTAGGGACCAAACTTACTTTTATAATAATCAGTGGCTGCAGTAAAAAAAAAATTGCCAGAAGTCTTGTATTTTATTTGGTTACTTATAATTAAGGTTAGGGGTGGGTAGGGGTTAAGGTTGTCATCGTTGAGTTTTTCCTATAGAGATGGATTGATGCTCCCCACAAAGATATGAATACGAGTGTGTGTGTGTGTGTGTGTGTGTTTGTGTGCGTTTGCGCGCGCGCGCGCGTTTGGAGAATGCACGTTCTCCCCATATTTGTATGGGTTTCCTCCTGCAGTCATTGCACCAAAACATTCACAAATTATCCTGTACTGGATAAGTGGAGAGAATATGTATGGATGATAACTTCAGTTATCAGTATTGGCAGCAATTTAAGTGACGAGCATTTAAGAGAAGAGAGCAGATGCTAATCCCACCGATCAGCACGCTAACCAATAACGCTCCGTGACACCAGATTGTACGCTAACGCCAGCTAGACACAGTCCAAATGGTTTAGGGAAGCGGAAGGGTGTGCAGGGAAGCTGAGCGACTGGAGTGATCCCAGGCTGGCAAAAGACAGTTACACAGACCTAAGTCTGCTTTATTGCATAACCACGCTTGCCATTTTTAGCCAAAAGGATGGGGGGAATAGCCCATGTTTCGGTTGCATGCTGTGTTTCAGAGTTTTGTTTCGTTTCGTGACATCATGCCAACGAGCTCGGCTTGGCTAAAATATCATTCGCCTCTGCGCTGTTAAAATTTGTGCCGTTGAACTCCATGCTGCGAGATTTTATACCGCTGAACTGTTAAAATACCAGTGAACCTCGTTATGTTAAACTGTAGTCAGGCTCTGCGGTACAATTGTGCTGTAGTCTCTGGCTGAGCGACCCTGAGCTCCCGCAGATCATTCAGCAGCTGTATGACTGGACCTACTGCTGGTTCCTCGCCTGTTCCCGCTCTACGCTTTCATTCAGCTGCAGTGTGCTCTCCGTGACTCATCGTATCACAGCTCGTGTGGAAGGCATGAGGAACCGCCCACCGTGAGCGCAGAGCACAAGGCCGGCGATGCGGCCAAATGCAGCAGCCTGTCAGAGGGAGGGGCAGGGGCGGGACTTGGTGGCATGTGACTCAGCACAGCACCCCCATGTCCCTGGAGTTGTCCCAAGACTCCCTGTCAGATTGGGACGGAGGGCAGAGGTGGGTGATCTCTGTGGGATGTGTCTAGGCCACCCCCCCTCACGCATAGAGGACTGTCCTTGTACACACTGTCCTAATGCACAAATGTACTCTCAGGCAAAAACAGTCATCAGACATGCACAAAAATTTGTATTTTTATGGTTGTGGGGACAAAACTTTTCTTCAAAAAACATCAAAGCACCCCAACACACACACACACACACAAATATTTATTTTACACAGTTGGAACACCCTTTGGCCAAAGTGTGTTAGTAGTCCAAACTCAGCTAATTTGGGAGGTGGGCTTCATTTCATATCTGCGATGTGGGATTATAAGAAATATTTGGAAATTTCATACTCAGACAAGTCACTAAGTAGAAGAGACATGGAACAGCCTAGTATAGCATGTGAAGTGATGGAACATACGAGTTCACCACCGTACACACGTATGTTTCCTTCAAGTACTTTGGTTCCCTCTTACAGTCCAAAAACACAGTTACTGTAGGTGTTTCTCTAATTGTGTTTTATGTGTGATTGTGGTTGACTATGTGTCCTATGATGGAGTGGCATCCCACCCAGGGTACCTGTGCATTGCATAATGGGCTCTAGGATGAGAGTGACCCTGTAGTTCAGGGGTGGGCAGTTTTATCCACAAAGGGCCGTTGTTTATGCAGGTTTTCGCATTAGATTAGATTAAATTACTAATTAGAGGACTGAATAGTCCTCACAGCTGGGTTGGAGCAGCTGACCTAAAGGTTACCCCAAAAGCTTGCATATACACTGGCTCCTTGCGGATAAGATCACCCACCCCTGCTGAAGTGGATACACAGCTGTATGGATGGATGGATGTATTATTAAAGCATCTGTTCTGTTTCATTGCTGTTTTGTCTGTAGCTTTCTCACTGCTTGTGTGGTAAGTGTTGGACAGAAGTTGTGGAGGTCTGACCCCCTGGGAGGTGGTCAAGTGGCGTGTGACATCAAAGGCTGCGTCAGACGCGTGGTGGTGTCCATCTACGGGACTCATGCTGCAATGGGCTCCGCACTTTGTGTCATCGGCAGATGCCAGCAGCCAGCAGTACAGGGGCCACCCTGGCAGCGACGGCGCTCTGTTCTTCAGACACCTCACGGCGGAGCTCTGTCCAATGACGGTGCGGCGTGTCGGAATCTTAATGCCACATGAGTTGCAGCGAGTGCGTAAATGGCTTTGGCGGGATGATGCCACGGAGGGAATTCATTTTCAATTGCCGAATATACATCCCACAGATGGCAGAATATCTATTTTGTGTGATTTAATGCATAGTGGATAAGCAGAAAGGAATATGACGATCTCCAAGTCATATGTGGAATCCAGCCCACAAAAATCTCACATCTGAATAATACTGTCACTTATATTTTCTTAAACAGAAGACAGACAAAATTATTTATGTACTTAATGGTTTGAAAATGTGCCAATGGATCATCACCTAGAAGCCAGTTATTGTCATACCCATAATCCTCCTCCTTATTATCATCACTTTGGCCATTGGCATCCCTTCATCCCGTCAGCTGCATCACCGCAATCACTGACACCTCCTTCACCAGTGTCAGTACTGTCGTCATCAGAGATCAGATCGGTGTGGTTCTTGCCACTGACTAGATCGTGTTGGAATCGATAATTTAAAGAGTGCGCATGTTACATCACCGTGTTTACAGTCCGGTGGGGTCTGCATGCACCATTTATGTATGATTGTTCGAGATCCAATATTCAATACTGACAACATTTTCTTTTCCATGAACAACACTAAGAACAACAGTATGCAATGAATAAAGAATAAACAACAGACAAATATACCTTTAATGGCAAAGGGAAGGTGGGTAATAGACACATTACTATTCATATAATGAACAGAGTGCAGTAATATTGTAGTTGTCCTGCTCAAACAAAAAGGACAGAGAAAAAACATATAACCAGAAAAAAATTAAAATGAGGACAAGCTGGATACAAATTGTCACCATCAAATGGTCCCCATCTAGCTGGGACCGGAGCAATCAACACTGCCAATTTAGGTCAGAAGGCAAGAAAAAAATCCTTAAACCTGGTCTACTTCAGGACATCCCCCCCTTTAACAAGCAGAATAAGGGCCCCAGACTGGCCTTAGGTTTGGCTTATTTCATACTGTAATAGCAGAGAACTTTACAGACCTGGCTTCTTATAGGTGACATAAACCTTAACTGCAGAGAGATTTTATCATAAGATTGCAGCTCTCTCTGCATGCTGTGTCTCTTCATTTATTGCAATTCAGCCTTGGTGTAAGCAAGGAATATCATCAGTCAGCTCCTTCTGTCCAGCGATACGTCGCACACACGCAGACACACACACTGCACACACGCACACTACACATACACAGCACATACACACGCTGCATGCATACACTGCACACACACA
>JABFDZ020000040.1:13025540-13041608 GCA_019775955.2 Pollimyrus isidori | reverse complement strand
ACATACACACGCTGCATGCATACACTGCACACACACACGGACACACACACTGCACACACGCACACTACACATACACAGCACATACACACGCTGCATGCATACACTGCACACACACACACGGAAATACACATCGCATGTATGCGTACTAGACACGCACATCGCATGCATGCACACTACATGCTAAAATGACAGCACATACATCTGTAATCACAGCCCTCAGTAATATGCCAGCAGTACATATTAAAGAATAATACTTTCAGCAACATATCATGTGTCACCCTGGAGCTCCAGCAATTACAGAGGCTTCAGCTTGGTATATTACACAGGCATCGCAGAATATGTTACTATGGTTTCAGCCATATACATGACAGTGATTTAGCTCTATATTTAATAACGTTTCCAGACATGGCCCAGCATAAAACCCCAAAGCATCATTTCCCTAGTTATGCACTGGCACTAGATTAAAAAGCTCTATTTACACAATTACAGTTTAAGTGCACTTTCATGCCATTGATTTTGCGTTTGCCCCAGTATCATACAAAACTGCGGACATCCCAACAGCTGGGCCAGCTGACTAATAAGGTCGACCAGTGTGTGATGGAAATCAATGAGTTTTTCAACGAATTATCAGTCGTATATCAAGGAGACCTCACGTGAATCTCATGCCTGAAGTCCCACAACATCTACTACTGAGTAGAGATAAGGACTACCTTGGATGATGTACTACCCATGCTTCCTACAGGCATTGTTCTTAGGAGGACACAGAAAGATAATTAGCCCTTCTTTGCATCAAAACCTGCAGCACTTGCAAGGGACAAACATGCTGACCCACGAGAATGACTCACACCCAGGTCGCAGGGCCTTCAGTTCTCTCTAGAAGAACAACACCCGTCCATCCATACATCCATCCTTAACTGCGTATCCAGCACAACCTCCCAGTGAGCCTAACCTAAGCAGCACAGGGCTCCATTCCAGACGGGCTACCAGTCCACTGCAGGACACACATGTTCACACATTAAGGGCAGCTTAGAAGTTGGAGTTCATCTGAACTGCATGCTTTTAGACTGCAGGAGTAAACCTGTACAAAGAGAGAAGCATGCAGACACTTTGCACACTGAAATTTGGGCTGATACCAGCGAAGTAGGTTTATTAACATACTGAAATAAAGATGCATTTGGAGATTTGCATTAAAGGAACAATGCTCATATAGATCTCCCCTTGTTCATTGGTCTCTCTCTAATCGTGTGCCATAAAATTAGTCAGTTATGGTATGAAAAGGGCACAACCATCCCCATATCAGTCTGAACACCTGCTGGTCTCTGCATCCCCATAAACCAACAACCTGGTGATTGAGGCACAGCACAAACATACATCTGAAATGTGCCATTTTCCTACATTGCGCAGAAAAGGAAGAATTGGGAAATACGATATTTGGGCAACGGGATTTAGAAATACAAAGAAGGAGTAAGATAAATGTTTTGGGATCATCACAAGGGAGGACATGCAAGAAAAAAATTGGTGCTGGGCTGGGCTGGGCTGGGCTGGGCTGGGCTGGGCTGGGGAGAATGCAAGGGCAGGCTGCAGGTTTGGACAGCAGGGTCTGCGAGAAGAAGCAGACCTCAGTCTTACAGGATCGTTATTTAATTTTATGGGAACATGCTGGATTGCTGCCACCTGACTTCATTATAATCAGCCCTATCTTAAGGAGACTAAAAAAGAACTGCTTCTTAAAAGGTTTATTGTAAAACAATATAATCCATTTGCAATGGCAAATATAGCATCAGAAGTCATCATTAACCATCAGGCCGGTGAAGCTGATTCCTGGCTTGCAGTTAATTTGTCTTGTCATGGTGGGATTAATGGCAGTTTCCTAAGCCACTGGTTGCAGTGCCATTCATCAGGGAGTCATTATAGCTGTACTACAAAACTGACTGTCATGACAGTTTGAAAACTATGACTCCAAATATTGATTGACTGCCGCTCCATGACCTAAAAGGATTCAGTGCTTTCAGCGGTTCTGGTTGACTTCGGTACCATTTCAAGCTTACAGTCCTACAAGTCTATAAGATGCAGTTTCCTGTCTGTTACACAGACCAAGCACATTAAGACATCCTCTTTGTTACAGTAACCAGACACATTAAGACATCCTCTCTGTTACAGTAACCAGACACATTAAGACGTCCTCTCTGTTACATTAACCAGGCACATTAAGACATCCTCTCTGTTACAGTAACCAGACACATTAAGACATCCTCTCTGTTACAGCAACCAGACACATTAAGACATCCTCTCTGTTATGTCACCCTGACCAGTCACAAAACAACACCCTATCTTTCAGAGAAACGAAACACGGAAACTTCTGTAACATCTTTCTTGTCATAGTAACACCATGTGACATCCGTTCTCCTACAGTGAGCATAGTTAATGAAGCATCCTCTGTATTACAGTGACATAATCTCCAAAGTCATCATCTCTGTTACCATGACGCCCTCTGCTCCTGGTACAGTGATCATCTTAAGAAAGGTCATCCCTGTTACACTGGCATTCTGTGAAATCATGTTATTATGATGATCTCTAGCTTAATAAATCCTCTCTGCTAGACTGGAAGCCCCACAGATCACACACACACACACACACACACACACACACACACACACACACACACACTGACATTCACATATACCGTAACAGCCATAAACAGCAAAAGGTATGTTTTCCATCCAACGAATAGTGCAATGCTTCAGAATTCTACAGTCTTCCAAAATTCGGCTGAGGGCACAATATGCTTTAGGCATGACACATGTTACCTATATTAAACACATCATACACAAACTAAAAGACATACATGTGGGTTTTATTGGATGAGTATTAAATGATGTGGGAGACAGAAATAGCCAGGGTTTAATTAAATCCCACATATTGCAGCGATGATTCTTACAGCTAAATTTAAACATAAAGTCAATGTAAGCTACTGAATTTCGGTTCTTTGAACAAATACTGTGCACATTAAAGACTTTCTCTTCTAGAAGACTTAATAGGATAATTAGAAGTATATGATTATAATTTAAACAGCCTACACACTTATTGTACCGTTGTTAAGCAGTTTTACATAATGGAAGAACAGTATTTATGATGGATTGATATTTGAAATCACATTAGGATGCTATACCACCAAGCAGGTGAAATGATCACACCGTAAATTACCTTAAGTGACCAAAGGAGACGTTTGGGAAAATAATCGTAACGCCTCCCAGTCAACCATATTTCATTAGTGCTCACGCAATGTCGGGTCACGTGGAGCCGGGAGCATCCTGCACGGGATGGTAAATATTCGTGTATTCTAAGATTATCTAGACTACCAATGACAATCGAAAATGTTGTTGAGGATGAAACACTACCGGCGTCGTAATGAAACACTACAAAAATGCTATCATTACCATCTTGACCGCACCCATTTCGGGATATAAATACTTGTGTGACCTCTGCCCACGCCATGTGAAACTCTGCTTTACATCAGACCCTGATTAGAGAAACTACATTCCGCAAGCAGATTCCATTATTTTAAGAAACGCACAAAAAGGACCAAGACTAGGACTTGACGCTCTTTCACAGAAATGTACTTTGTCACAAGTGCAGCAACCTAGCCCTCCTGTGGAAAAACACGACTGACAGAACTGAAATATTTACATAACATTTTAAAATACCAGAAAATAAATGATGTAGAGAAACTTACGAGACGTCATTTGAATTTCACATGCGTCCTTACTGCGTTAATTGGACGCCTAAGGAAACCTTAGCGTCATGAGGTGACAGCTGCGGACGTCTTGTAATGTAACTAGACACATTTATTGTTATTCTTAATGCACTCAGCAGCGAGAAATATAAGGTGCAATGTCTACTAAAAAAATAGTAAAATTATACATTTATAACTTTTATGATGTTATATAACATTTTAAAGGAGTAGCGTTAAATAGATTTGACGGTCTCGCTGTCTTTAGGCGTGGTTGATCATATTGTACGGGCCACAAATGACAATAAAGGTACATACAATCTTTATTCCAGTCCTGCAATTCCATATATTTCATAGCAAAAGTAATATAAAGAAAAGCGGCTTAACATGAAGTATAAAATAGACTAATACACCACGCAGAACAAAATCTAATTAGAAAACAATGTAGCTAAAAATAAACTGATTCCTGGTAGCGTTTATGGGTGATATATGAGTGCAGTGTAGAAAACGTGTGAATGTTTATCAAGATACAAAGTATTTCTACATCAACTGATAAAATCATTTAAATGTTTAATTGAGAAGTTTGGAAACTAGGTAATGTCTAATAGTGACGTAGGGTACCTGGTGATGCTACGTAGTGTAAAGGAATCGCAAAGAAGCCTAGACAGCTGTGTTCAATGCCGCACCAAGAAGCCGGTTCCTTCTTTTTAATAGTGACTGCGACCAGTGCGCTTACAGTGCGAATATAAATATGGGCACAACCGAAAAGTTAAATGTCGTTTATAAATGGGAAGACTGCGTTGCCAAAACGCCTCCACGAACGCAAACGAGTTAATATGCGTCTCGGCGCGACAACAGTCATCGGACGAACAGCTGACTGCCGGCGGTCGACCGCTGTCGTGGTCCTGCGACGCAAACCCGGCCGAGCCGCAGATAAGGCGCCGCGCCGCCTCTTCGCTATTGCGCATGATACTGCGGCTCTCAAGGCTACCCCATCCTCAACTGATCTTGAATCAGAACAGCCCCGTAGCCGGCGACCACGCCCCCAATTCTCACCTGCCGACCAATGGGCGTGTAGCGGAGGCGTACCCAGCCGCTAAATACTCATGCATGGTTTTAGTGGGATTTGCCAACAGCTGCGCGGCCACTTTCGGGACGTTCCGCTGCAAGTGGTCGGCTACGGAGAGAGCGTACGGTTAGGAGGGGATGGTGACAGGGCACGAGTGAAAGGGTGCCGCCGGGATCCATGGCCGAAGAGGTTCGGCAATGAAATATTTGCCGAACGGGACACTTTAAGATATGAAGAGGTTTCTTGCGGGTTGGCAATAGTACTATGATTTGGTATGTGGTCGTTTTGATAGCGTGTGTATTCAGCGCCGAAGGATCGTCTAAACAAGGTGAGTTGAAGCGCAATATTTGGGTTCTGTAAGTTGAACGATCGCTCAGTGCGTTTCCCATTAGTTTTGTTTATTCACCCGAAAAAATGAATTTTCGGTTTCATTATTGGTGGCAATACAATTAATTCAGTGTTTATATTATGTTAAATGTAATAGATAAATATTGGTGTTTTTTCTCTTGGATTATTAGTAACTTTTAAATACTAATTTTGTTGCAGTTAAATTAACAAAAATCCGCTTTGAACGAATTCCCTAATTTGAGTCTTTTTTTCTTAGAACGTAATAATATTTTATATAACGTTTCATAATAAAAACAATTAGGTGAAACCGACAGGGTGATATTTTGAACGAGGAAAATGTACAGTAACTGTAATATACGTATTATTATGTAATTGCAAGTATAATTGTAAACGTTTTTCAATATTCTTTCAGGTTATGTTTAAAATCTCGACAACACTACACTACATTTGCTTACTTGCTAAATATGTTGTTTTATTACATTGGAAATTAAAGTTTAAATATTGGGATAAGAAAACGATGTGCTCGGATAAATGGAAAAATGGGTAGAATATCCATATTTAAATGCAAATATTCATGTATACCTATTGGTTTGAGAGAATATTTTATAACCCCTGGAACAGTTCGGTTGGAAACGTGAGAAGTGTGATACAGTGAAGCACCGACGTTTTACATTTGACCCCGTCCTCGTGGACTTGCTTACCCTTGCTTTTCCAACTTTAGCCAGAAGGGGGAGTATGCTTTTACAGTTACCTATAAGATTACATCAGTGGAGCGCCTCCTTAACTAGCACGCAATTTCCTGAAATAAACTGCTGAAATATAGTACAATACGTTTTATTTTGCTTTTTTGTGGCATTTTGTTAGTGTATTATGTTATTGCTGGGTGTTTTTGACGGATGTTATCTTGCTGTGAGGTGTTTTACCATGTTCTGTTAGTGTAGTAGCAGTCAGTGTGGGATATCCTGTCATTATAGGGTGTTGCATAATTATGGAACGTTCTGTCCCAGGATGTTCTTTTCCTGAGATATGAGCTGTGACTTAGGGGCGCTCTGAGAGTGTGGGATGACCTGCTATTAACTGTATTAATTAAGAAAGGTTATTTTCCTATGATGGAAGAGGCACAAGCCACAAGGAATGTCTCAGTACACAGCTACTGCTGCAAGGACAGCACACAGACCCCCAGGAAGTAATTTTGATATGACTCAGTGTGAGCAAGTTTCACTCACCAGGGGTGGTGATATGGATGCTTAGTGGTGCTCTTACCAGGACATGATTTATATGGGGACCTCTGGGCCAGCCATTAGCAGCTTGTCATGCATTAGCATGTTAGCATGCAACAAGACCCTTTGGTGTCTCATAGTCACCCAGTTAGCTTTAGCATGTTAGCATTCCGTAAGGCCTGTTAGCAGGCCACAGGTGTCCTGTCTGTGGACACAGGATACATTAGCTAATTTATTCCATACTCATGTCACTCGGTTAATGTACCAATCACCAGACACTGCTTGTGTATTTGTGTGATTTATAGATGTAATTTTATCATTATAAGTATTTTTTTCTACATAGTTTATTAAAGTGAACTTTTAATTTAATATTTTAATCATTAGCTATTTTGGGGCACAAGTAAACTGTTCTGCAAATAAATAGCTCACAAAATGCTATATTAAGGACTTCCGATTGTTATAGTGGCATATAAAAATTCTTTGGTGCTTTCTCTCATTTGAAGTAAACCTTGGATCTTCACTTCACACCTAGACATCCGCTTCTGCGTCAGGTTCCTTCCTCACATGTCCCCCGCTGTTGTAGCTGGACTTAAAGGTCCGGCCGCCTTCCCTAAGCCAGAACCAGCTTGACAGTCTTCTGTGAATCTGTGTGGTACCAGCCGGAAGAGCCATCTCAGAATCCATTATGTCACTGAGTACCTTAGCTTGACAACTAAATAGGATTATGTTCAATTTAATTTCTTTTCCATATTTTAGCAGTGTCACTATTGTCTGGGATCATTTGTATTTGGGCACGTTTAATCGATTACTTCACCAAATACATGGATTGCTCCTATTTTCAGTTAATTTTCTATGGATATACATCCAGTTTCTTTGTTGTTTATCCAGTTAGGGCCCTGATGGAATGGTGTCTGATACTGGTTTAATTTTTCCCATGCTTTGTAAGGCCATCAAACATTGGTTTTACTCTTATTGTAACCCCCCCCCCCAGTTACTGACATGTAATATGGAGCAGTACTTGAATGTGTTGTACTTGAATAGTTCTTCGTCATTTGGAAACCCCTTACAAGCAGTTGGAAAATGCATGAATACAAGTCAACTGCAATGTATAACTCTTAAAAGTAAGTCAGTGTTTTGAGTCTCATTTGACTAATTACCATTCTGGCACACCATTCTGGTCTCAGTTTGTGGCTGTTGGTATATATTTATGTCCTAGTTTTTTTGGCAGGTGGTGTTTTGATGTGCCATTTTAATTGATCTCTGTGTCTGTATGTGCTCAATGTGTTTTCACATGAAACAAACGGAGAAGAGAGAGTGAGCCACAGTCCCCGTCGAAGCCTTCATGATGTTTTGAGGCTGTGTTTTTTGTTTTTCTTTCTAATTGTTTCCTCAGCCGGTTTGCTAAATGTGGAGGCCAGTGTCGTAATGAAGTACCAGACATGGCTGTATCAGACGGCTGCTGGAAACACAGTCCAGCGTGGGGATCAGGCAGCAGCCCGTTGCTAAGCACTCTGGGTGTTTCTGAAACACTGGAGCCGGTGGTGCATGTCTGGGTTCTGGGTCTCCCCCTCCAGGGAGCTGCCAGACGAGCCTTGCTGTGTCAGAATGTCTCACGCTGACGTTCCTCCATCCACGATATGGCAACAGGCCTCTAGCTCTCATGATGAAAGGTACCTGCTTATTTATATCCGTTCAGCCCATAGTGTTACAGAATGTTCTCTGTTCTCAGATCCATATTCTGCCTTGTTCTGAACCTGCTCCATTTGCCTTCTTATGCTTGCACTTTAAGAACTGCCATAATTTCTCAGCTAACTCTTTCCTCAGTGGGATCCTCTGCTGTTAGGAGCTCTATTGTTCTCTCGGATCATCCCTACCGTGTTTCTGTCCCATATAAAGAATAGCTATACAGCCTAATAAAAAAGTCAATGATATTAGATCTTTGTCTTGAAAAGAAAAATTAAATCTGGTTTAAAAATGTCTTTCTGATTCACTCTTAATTCTCCCTCACTCTTCCTTTCTGCCCATGACTTTGAAGACCCCAGAGTACCACATTTTGAAATTTATTGCTAAAGGACAGCTGGGAATTAAGACAGCCAGTCTCCTGACTGCAAAGCTCTGAATAAGAGGATTAGACATGGACAATATTTTGGCAATAATATAGGATTTGCACTGCTCACTAGATACGAGAATTCCATAATCCTGGTTTTCGTAGAAATGCTGTACCAGAATAATTTTTCTTTCACATTATTTATTTTACAGAAACAAAAAGGAATTCAGTTTAGCTGGGATGACCTGGTTGCCAAGAGTTCCTCTGGGGGAGGGGGGGGGGGATCGTATCCCACTGACCCTGAACACAGCAAGGTGTCTGCTACTCTGTCTCAGCCCGGCTGCCGGTGTGATGCAGAGTCTCAGCCGAATCCCCCTCAGACTCGACTGCTCGCCTCAACCACGTCACGCTGCTTTAAAATAGCGCACAAAGGCCTGAGAGACACTCTCTGTGAAAGCGAGGCCTTCAGCGCGTCTGAGGCCTGAAGGCTGCAGTTATAGACTGGATAGAGTGACTGGGGGTCCCAGTGGACTCATCGAAATACTGACTCGGCATATTCTAGGGGTGTTCATGGACAGCGTGCCCCAATTTTAGGCCAGGTGTTCAATGTCAATGGTCTGCTTAGCATTTAAATTGGATTTTCAATCCAAATAAATTGTGTGCATGATCTCTCTTTATGGTGGGTAGTAAGATCTGTCGCCAGCAATGATTGGGCTTGCCCTGAAGGGGGCGACGAGGGGCTCTATACATCATAGGAGAATGTAAGCAGGGTTATCTGTACTGGAACTCCAGTGGGCTAGATCTGTGAAATGCTGCGGTCAGCTCAAGCTGTGAATTTATCGCTCTACCCATTGACTTTTTCTAGTTTCCATCCTTTCCCCTCCTGGGAGTAGCCAGGCAGTCACACAAAAACCAGTACAAATCAAACTGGTTTTAGTAAAAAAAAAAAAAACACACAGCATATAAGAAAAAAAAAATCACTATGGTTCCATTAAGTAAATGAGCATGTTGACTTTAATTGTGTGGGTGTTGCTGATCTAGCTTTTGTTATAGATCTAGCTTGTGTTACAGTCTCGTAAAAGGGCAGTGTGGTGTTTGAGGGTAATATATTATACCCAGTCTGTGTGGTGCTGCTAGGAGAGATGGGTCTTTGATATACTGCCATAGTATAGCATGCTAAATGCTAAATTCCCGTCAAACTGGGTCTTATGTGCTCTGTATGTCTCATATGTTTCTTTGTTGTAGGAATATCATTTCTGCAGGAATTTCTTGGTGGACAGACAGCAATGAGCTGAAACAGGGTGGTATCGTTAGAAACTAATGAGCAAAACCCAGTCATTCTCTGATATGGATAAGATGATGTGTTGACATTGATGATGGCGCCTCTGACAGCGTAGAGCTGCTGCTTTGCAAGGAGAAGATGATCACCAGATTCTGCACAAGTTCATAAACGAGCTTAACCTTTATCAACTGTATTCCCTTGATTACCATCTGGATATTGTATCTGGGCTTTTAATTTAAGTTTACCTTTCTGGTCACAGAAATACTCCAGACAGAATCTGTTCTAGTCGTTGTTTTACTTCAGGGCTCTTCAAATCTGGACCCAAATCCAGGCCTTGTTTTCAGTTCTCCCAGGGACCTAGTTTAATAATTACTGGGATGAGCTTCCCGAAGCCTTCTTAATGCTACGTCGTTCATAAGTTCTATCTTTTAACTCACCCTGATTCTGATTGGCCAGAGGCTTCACACCTGGCTCACAGGTAAAGGTGCTCCGTCCTTGTCGAATAGCCCTGGCTTGGCTTACACTCTGTCATGACCCTGGAAGGGCCGCAGCAGCAGATGTTTTTACCCAAAGTGACGCACACTTGACAAATCAAGGTTAGCCAGTTCTTGGAACAGTTAAGGTTAAGGGTCCTTGCTCAAGAGCCCAATGCTGGAATCACTTTGCTGACCATAGGTTTTGAACCATTGAACTCCTGGCCATGGGTCTTAACCCACAGAGCTGCACACCACCCCCTGCTGGCACAGGCTTGGCCAAAACTTGCTCCTTTGGAATAAATGCGGTTTTGACTCAGTTAGGTGCGAGGTGGGAGTGTTTGGCTCAACAAAGCAGATTAAGCACAGGAATGCACTGGCAAAGGCAGCACCAGCAGGCAGGGAAAAGCTTGAGAGGGAAGGGGAGAGGACGAGCGGGAGCTCAGTCACACTGGCTCGATTCCAGACACTGTGAAAGGTTGGCCTTCTTTATTGGTGCTTGTGATCCAAGACATAATGAGAGGGTGACTCTCTTCACTGTGAGTCCTGTTCATTTTCCTGTGTTGGTAAAATGCAGAGGTGCTGTGCGTAACTTTGCCTCATGTCTCAGTGACCAGCATGACCTTCATCTTCACGAGTCGTCTTTTTTTGGTACAGATCAATACAGCTCTGGTTGGTGTCGTACATACACGCGGAAACAACGGCACTCAGGAATGAACTCTAGCCGTGACCTCCAGACGCCGGACCTCTCTGGTCCCGCCAGTACCACCCCTTTTCACAAAATTAATCTTTTATTAGAGTTTGACCAGGAATTGAAGGCTCTCCCTTCTTTCCTGTTCAAAACAGATCGGCAATCTTGTCCAAATCCAACTCGGTTTCATCGTCCACTGGGCCCAAGGTACCACTGACATCTCAGTCTAAGCCGCCTGCCCTGGATGACCTTTTTTGATAATACATGGAAAGTCATTTATTTTAATGGCTTAAATCATTTTAATTGCTAGATGAATGTCAAGTATATTTTACCAAGCAGACCCATTTATACCCATTTGTGCTCCTTAATTTACAACAGTTTTTTTTATTAATACCTTTGGTATTTATTGAGTGTTTAAAGAGAGGTGAGAGATTTGAGGAAAACCTTGTTCTCGTTCCTTCTGAAAGTCACAGCATGGCAGAAGACTGCTCGTGCTAACACCTGGTCCCACATGATACCTGTCTCAGATCTGACTAGACGGCCGTTTAATGGGTGGGTGATTCTGAGTGGAGTCATGTGACCGTTGCTCCTCTGACTCTTAATTATTGCCCCATCATTTGTGAACTTTTTTGCTCTGTAGTTATTTCGGAAAGATAATGGATAGTTATTAGTTGCTGCAGGATGGGATAAAGCTGCCCTCTCATCTTTGTGTCAAGTAGAAGCTCTGTAATGGATCTGGACTGAGGGGATAATTTCACCGTCTTCACTGGAACTGAGTGATAGGGGACTGAAATTCCATGCAGGTCTGGTGGCATTTCTGTAGGCCTCTGCCGTTATTTATACTGCCACTAATTATACTGGGTCCTTTTAACTTGCAAGCATTGATGGCTTTTTTATACCGAATACACCCAAACTATGATAGACAGGTATGCCAGTGTGTCCCCTGCGTCAGCTCCATGCTGCAGATTCCAGCCTCACTGCGGCTCTACACTGGCTAATAGATGGGTGGAATGCATTTCAAATAAAACATCATAAATAATACGTTGTTTAGTCTACAGTGAAATACTACCATTGAGATTTTTTTCTGGCTACTACTTTTTAGTTGATAATACCATTTGAAAAGCTCACTTTCTTCAAGATGTCAACAGTAGCAGAACGTTTGAGGGTTAGGGTTAAACCCTGTGGAGATCCAGTGGTCGCTGAGGCAAATTGAAAATGTCCTGTTATGAGCAGATGGCCAACAGCAGGAGTATGTGATTGGCAGTGAATGGGCTGGCTGGTCGGAACTGGTTTTGACTGGTTAGAACTGCTCTGAGCCACTCTTCTGTTCAGGTGTGATGTACATATACTGTACGGCACTACAAACCCCCAGCTTGTGAGTCCTCTATGACCTCTGCGGCAAAGATGGATGGAGAGCTAGCTGGCTAGGTGGCTGCCAAGCCCAGTATGCCCTTTCAGGCTGTGTGAAGCCAGACAGTGGGTGTGTGGGTGCTAATGACAGCCTGTTCCCCTTCAAACACTCATAATTACTAACAATAGAATCCCACTGGGTCTCCTGACTGCCATCCAGTGCACCTTTCCTGCAGTTGATGGCGTCAGTGTGTATAACCATGGAGTCTCCCACAGTGACCCCAGCATCATGGGGCTCTCACACTGACCTTCGTATCTTGCTGCCCTCTTGGTGACCCCCCTTAGGTCCCCGCAAAGCAAGAGAGGAGCCCCGGTTTGTGACAGTGCGTGCTGGTGAGAGCGTGGTGCTAGGATGTGACGTGTCCTGGCCCCTGAGCGGACCGCAGCCTGCCTATGTGGTAGAATGGTTCCGGTCCAGCGTACCTATGCCCTTCTTCATCAGTTTCCGCTTCTACCCGCCACATGTGGACCCAGAGTATGCTGGTAAGTTTTCCTAGATTCTCGAGGCTATTTCAGTACCCCTAGTTTTCCGAGTGTAAAAAAAGAAATCACATATAAATGGTGTTGCGCAGACCTGCTAAGTGTTCTCCAGGTGTGCTTTTAACTGTTTTCTTGATGGTCTTGTTTGGGAAGTTACTGCACCAGATTAAAAGTCAAACATGTCTCACAAGACATACAGACTCCCAGGTCAGAGACTGTTAAAGAAAAAGAGGTGTGATTTCTTATGTGTTTTCTTCCCTGTGTCTGGACAATATTTTGGTCTCGGTGTCTGTTACTGATCAAACTGTAAGAACAGACTGCAGAGAGCAGATCTGTTAGCATTAATGTCTGTATATGTCTGACTGAGGGTAAATAGCATCCACATTTGACTCTGATTGTTTCCCAAATTTGTTCAATGACATGCTTGAGGTAACTGGATATTGGATATGGACCATAATTAGCCTGATAATAGCTATTGTTAATTGGCTGCTGAGTAATATCTTGAGCATTTAGCTACTAAATACAACAGTTTTGTAGCTAAATGGATATTAGATAAACATGTTCATACTGCAGTCCACTCCAAACGACCTTCCCACAGGTGGCTGATGTCTAGCAAACTGGTACATTGATTCAGAATGAGAGGCCGACACCAAAAACTGCAGTGTTAATGGAGCTAGATGAGCTCCAATAGAGTTACCAGGGTTAACACTGTACTCAGGACAGTTTGGCCGCACATATGTGCCTGCTCAATGTGTCGAGGCTGTGAAATTTACTCATGGACGACAGCTGACAAGACCCTGAGGCTTCCCGACTGGCATCCGACGTGGGAATTTTCACTTTGTAATGGTGGCGAGATACATTTATGCTAGTGATTAAATTCCAATTTCCCGATACGACACACAGACACAAAAAGGATGAATAATGTCAGACTCATAAAAATTGTGTCAGATTTGTTAAAATGGCAGCGCTGTAGACCAGCGAGTGACAGACTAGAGGCATGGTGGCTCATTGAGTAACCCTGAGGCCTCAATGGAATAGACTCCAGGCACCCTGCAATCCTGACAAGCATAATTGGTTAGAAGATGGATGAATGGTATACAGACTACTGTGGATCTGTTTGAAATTTCATATGTACCTTTGTTCTGTACAAATAGGGTAGATGAAAGTGTGGAGGGAAAAAATTATATTTAGAAAAATTTTTTCTAGTGCTATGCCACTGAATATCAGTGACCTTTAACCTATGTTCTGGCACTGTAGGTAGAGTCACACTCCAGGGGAAGGCCTCACTGCGGATTGAACAGGTGCGCTCTGCAGACCAGGGCTGGTATGAGTGCAGGGTCCTGGTGCTGGAGCAGCAGACCGACCCATTTCAAAATGGCAGTTGGGTACACCTTACTGTCAAAGGTGAGCCAGCTCTGCTTGATGTCATATCTGTGCACCCATTGCAAATAGCGCACTAATTATGTATGCATCCAAAATTGAACACTTCTTTGTTATGTGGTTGTACAGTATGCAAAATGAGCAGCATGTCCCAATCCTTAGTACCAGGATGACATGCTGTATTCGGCCACATTCTGAAGTGTTTAACCGATGGATGATGGATGCTATCCCACAAGACCACTGCAGCAGAAAATAGAGATGAAGAATACATAAGTTCACTTGAATATGTATTGTTTTTCATTAATAGTTTTTAAATTTTGTGTCAGGCTATGTTATTGGTAAACATCCGGGTCAAGTAATAATGCAATATATCCCTGGGCATTCATACTATTTCCATGCACACATATAGTATGTACTACATTAATAGTCAAGTAGTAGGCTTCTAAAGAAAGTCAGTATGTACTGTGTGAGTATGTGATGTCAGATGTGCCCTAAGTCTTTTAATTCACTTAGTTGATTGAAAGTTAACTCTGTGCTACAGGTACTTCCCTGCCCAATGCAATTAGACGTGACATCAGTTTCCGCTAATGATAATGCAGGTAAAGATGAGCCATGATTAGCTAATGATGCTAACGGTGAGTAATTGTACTTCATCTGCTCTCTCGGGCTCTCATTCGCCGACATAAACTCTTGCCCGTACAGCCCCACCCACATTCACAGGTACACCCCCACAGTATGTGGAGGCCAGGGAAGGTGGCAGCGTGACCCTGAGCTGTGCCGCTGTGGGGAATCCCAAACCCGTGGTGAGCTGGCAGAGGGAGGGCAAGCGGCTTGGAGACAGTGATAAGTACCAGGTATCCAAACAGGAAATGTAAGCCTTCTTGTAACACCATGTACAGCCCGGCCGAGCCCACCGGGCATGCTTTACTGCATGCTGACTGAGCTTCTGTCCGAAACCGATCGGCTCAGTCACAGATAATGGACAAAAGTAATTTATTTGTGGGTGTTTTTGGACCTGCACCGTGTCAAGAGTGACAATCTTCCAGTGAGACCTGACATCAAATCAGTGAATCATGGTTCTGTTGTGGCCACATATGACCCTGGCATTGTTATCATAATACGTAAAGAAATCTGTTTTTCACATGATTTTTATAAGTTCCTTCAGGTACTGATGATGGATGACTGTGGTTATATCTTAACTAGTTTACTTAAATATTTGCATTTTAGCTTCAAAATGTTTGAAAAGGGGGATGCACACGATTTAATAATCTCCCCATGCACATATTAATTTCTGCGGTTGTGATGTTTGTATTCCATTTCCGGGAGGCGCCGGGAGCTGTTTGCTTTGACTGCTGTGCCGTCAGAGATAATGCAGCTTGTGGTGCCCTTAGCTTGAATGCCTCCTCTTATTTGAAGGCGAATCCTTTCTGCAGTAGCAGCAGTGGCAGTTTAGCAGTGTTTCCCACAAGTGCTTATCAGTGAATTACAACTCTTTTGATCAGTGAGTTATGCAGCCATGGATTTTTTGGCCACAGATGTGAATGAGCTCCCAGCCCGTTGGTCTCTGCGATTGAAGCCTATGCTGTAGATCAGTGACCTTGGAGACCCTGTCTAAGTGTGTAAGTCAAAGCGATTGTTTTGGCCACCTGCCCGGCAGGTGACCGAAGGGCAGCTGACGGTCGTGTCGCTCCTGCGGGAGGACAGCGGTGTCTATGCTTGCCACGCCCACAGCCCTCAGGGGGAGGCCATTCACTCCACTCACCTCCTCATTCAAGGTAATTACAAGTCTGATGTCACTCGGACCAACCAGGCAATGCAATTTGTGATGTGTTTGGCAAAAATTGGGCTTACATAATTACTGACATTATCTATCTATCTATCTATCTATCTATCTATCTATCTATCTATCTATCTATCTATCTATCTATCTATCTATCT
>JABFDZ020000040.1:12998887-13025440 GCA_019775955.2 Pollimyrus isidori | reverse complement strand
TATCTATCTATCTATCTATCTATCTATCTATCTGTCTGTCTGTCTGTCTATCTATCTATCTATCTATCTATCTATCTGCTGTTTGTCTGTCTGTTTGTTTGTCTGTCTGCCTGTCTGCACATTCCAATTTGACAAGATGCAATTCATCATTTGATCTCCTACCTGCTACCTATTGTTTTGAAGGCCTGACAGAGGATGGCAATGATCTTTATACAGGCTGTTTGGTGAAGAGTAACATATCTTCATGAAGAGAACCCATGACCATTTTTTTGTTTTCCAGGGTCACCATTTATCGTTACACCACCCAAGAATATAACTGTAAATATATCTCAGAATGCGTTCTTCACCTGCCAAGCAGAGGCATACCCTGCAAACCTGACCTACACCTGGTATTGGGAGGAGGACAACGTCTACTTCAAGAAGTAAAGTTATGATCGAGTTCCCTGTGCTGCCATTCATGTATTGTTTATGCTCTATAACCCCCCCCCATCTGCTTTAGCTGTTGTAATCCAAATCTGTTTTGGCCATTTTTCCCATTTGTCATTCATATTCCCCCAAATGCCCATTCCATTTTGTGAGGGGTTGTCTGTGCTGTCACCCACCCTCGTTTGTTTACTGTGTGGGACCCAGGCTTCATCAAGTCACATGGCACATTTCCATGAGAACTCTACTTAATTCCACATGTAGTCCTGTAGGTGTCTCTGTGGACCTCCGCCAATTAACTCCCGTGACAACCAGCTAATGCAGCATAGTAGGGATTGAAGCCAGGTCCCAGTGTATGATGCACTTTGGTGTACTTAACATATTTGATTGTTTACTAAGGTTGCAGGGCCTTAAAAGGTATTATGTTAGGTATTAAAACAGAGGAAAGGGCACAAACCAGGGAAATGAATGTACCAAAAACTGCATGCAATTTAGAAGCATTACATTGCACAAGCTGTACATAGATAAATGCTTGACCGCCAGTGCCTCAGCCTGTTTGCTGTCCCTACAGCGACCTGAAGCTGCGGGTGCGAATCCTTATTGACGGAACCCTCATCATCTTTCGAGTGAAGCCGGAAGATGCTGGAAAATATACCTGCACCCCCAGCAACAGTTTAGGCCTATCGCCCACAGCTTCAGCACACCTAATCGTCCAGTGTGAGTAGGGGGGGGGGGGGGCTGTAGGGCTCCTTCTCTGAACCTGTTTGGATGGAATTGGAGCAGCCGTGGTTGCCACTAATCAAATCACACATTTACATGGGACCCTTCAGGTTTGGGGCCCCCTGTAGGCCACAGACAGTCACTACACTAAATATTAAGAGGGGAAGAACTTTTGTATAGCTTGGAGCAGGCGTAGTTACCACTACTCACTATTCAGTTTTTGAAAAATCTGAGTAGGGATGGGGGCACCAAAATTTTTTGAGTGGGTCCCCAGAAACAAGAACTCCACCCCTGTGGACTGGTAGGGGGGTAATCCTCAATGGCTGCAAGGTCAGCTAAATGGCCACGCTTCCTGGGCATGTTAACCTTACTGATATCCAAATGTCAGCAGGTATTACACAGTTGCTTGCGTATGTGTTCAAGTACAAGCATGTGCGTCAGTGACCTCCAGGCTGGCAGTGAGCTCTATAGCGCCAGGCTTCAGCCAGCGTGTGAATAAGATGCCCTTCCTGAGTTAGGGCCAGCAGGATGCTCCAGGCCCCCAGCCCAGAGATCAGGCTTCTGAGAGAAGGAAAAAGGGACGATCTGATTTGTACAAAGTCTATTTGAGCAAGCACTCTGCGCAAGATGGTGTAGCTGAAAAGCAATAGAAAAACAAACAAATGTCCATTATCCACCTCAAATATAATATATAATATTTATATAATAATTACATTGCAGTAAACAAATATTAACTGATCAACACGCTGCATAGTAGAATATTTTAATAGTGAAATTTATGTAACCGATTTTTGGTTAATTATAGATGTTCTAAATTTATTAATGGTTCACCAAGCCCAGACACTTCTCTGTGAAGCTATTTTTGTGGATCAGCTTATGGGCTGGCATCCCTTCCAGAATGTTCCCTGCTCTGTGCCGGTACTTCCTGAGATGTGCTCCAGGATGGGTACGACTATGTACTGGATAAGCTGTAATGGATGAATGGATGGGTCTTTATTTATAGATGCGTTTGATGTGTTTACTCTGCTATGGGAAATATCACACTTTCCACAAACGCTAAATGGTGCTTACATTTAATGGCCCTCTGGTAACCCTGTGAAGATCTCCTCCTTTCCTCAGATGATGTGAAGTGATGGGCCTCCACGTGCCAGAATCCGCCGATAATTAACAGTGCACTCTATGGCAGGTCATTAGCACCCATGCCCCTGCTGACGCTGACGTCAGCACCCCCGGCTCCGCCCGTTTGTTTGTTCCGTTTCGGGATGTCTGGAAAGCCTTTGATGGATTGCCCGTGCAGAAATCTTTATTTGGAAAAAGTACTGCATACTGAACATGCTGCTGTGGCTGGCTACTGGGGGAGTGGGAAACTGCTCTCTTGGGACTATTGCCAGAGATTCTCAAATAAAACTGAACATTTGTATGACCCATGTGCCATCAGGCCGCTGATCTGTAATCAAGCTGGGAATTAGTGTGTTATGAATTACTGTGTTCCAGCAGGTGGTCTGGGCTAGTCCTCTCCATTATCTGTGATTTATTATTTAAGTGAAGTTACAATTTTTGATATTTTACTAGATGCAGGTTAAGAATTTTAGTTAAGGGTTCTGGAGTAAGGTCTTCCAAGTGACCACCAACCATAGGGCTCTGACTCTGTGTGCATAAGCGTTGCGCTACCTGCTGGCCCAATTTGAACTAATTCTGTTAATGTATTTGTGTGAAGGGCTGTGTTGTATCAGGGGGCACAGTCATATGACCAGGATTTGGCATGGTGATTAATTCCACCTGTCTCCCTTTCCCTGTGAAGTGTATAAATTGGTGTGTATTGTTTTTTTTTCTGGCAGCCTGAATGAAGTCTCAGGACTGTAAACATTTCCTGACTGTGTTGGCACACAGAATCATTCCTGTTCTATCCCCTGTGCTTCCTTTTCATACTCCTGCCAGAATTTCTCATGTTTATGTGTTTTCTCACATGCCGCTGTCCTTCCCCTTACTACTTGCTCCCCTTTCCCCAAATAAAGATCTCATGCCCCACACATCCCATCCACCTGCCAGTGCCAATGCAGCCTATTTCATGTCCTGTAGTTCATACTGGGCTTCCGGCGAATTCTCTTCATTTGTCAGCTTGGCTGGCCCTCACTCTGCTGGTTCGGGGTCCTGCTTCGTTGAGTTTGAGATGGGCTATAAAAAACTGGTTGGTTCTTGCCTCTCCATCCATTTTGTCTTGTGGTACCATTCAGGTTTCTTTAGTACGTCAGTCAGGTATATTTAGTGAAGCTTTTATAAACGAGCTAAGTATAAAACATTTTGGCTAATTGAGAAATGTAAAAGATTAGGAACATGGAAGATTAATCACTGATTCCTTCAGAGGCAATTCACTACAATTAAATAATTGAAAATTGTGTTTACGATATGTTTTTTTATAGTTGCAAATCATAAATGTAATGAATAATAATGACCAATAAAACCTATAAAAAATTTTGATTGTGAGTGATAGACCACCAGTCTTGACAAATGAGTCATAAGAATGTTGTCTTGTTTGAGAATCTCTGGCAATATTCCCAAGAGAGCAGCTTCCCATTCTACCCAGTATCAAGGATCAATGGCCATGTTCATACATATCTCCTTCTGTTATATTAGTTACCTTTGTCTCCCTTGTGCTTTGTCTTCTAGATCCAGCCCGAGTGGTTAACATGCCCACTGTAATTTACGTCCCAAAGAAGATGACTGGTTACATCCGGTGTCCCACAGATGCCAGCCCTCCGGTGACATGGGTGAAGTGGGAAAAGGACGGCTTTCCACTGAGGATAGAGAAGGTGCTTGACCTTTGGCTTCTGGGGTGGCTTCTGAAGGAACAAATATGTGCCAGTCAGTTTGGTAGCAAACATCAAGAAAATAGGACAGTGTTTGGTTAACAAGTAAGACAAGCAATTATCACTATATCACCACGAGTTACACTTCTGCTTACCAAAGTGTAATTACAGTATTGATGAACTGATGCATTTTATTGCTTTAATGCTAATAGCATGTCCCACTAAGCATAGCAGGTCAGGAGTAACCATAAAACAACATAAGGTCCCCTTCTGGCGTTTTTCCATACAGTCTGAGGATGGAAAGTACTGTTCCCAGGAAGGGCCTGTGATTTCCGACGTGGAATTCGGATGGACACTTACATGACATGACATCGTTCTTCAGTCTCTCACCTCTTCCTCACTTCCAGCACCCAGGATGGAGTTTAACAGAGGATGGAAGCATCCGTGTGACGGAGGTGACAGAGGAGTCAGTGGGAACCTACTCCTGCATGCCTTACAACATCCTGGGTACCACCGGAAGGTCACTCCCCGCTAAACTGGTGTTAAAGGTATATGACAGCATCCAGCACAATGTGAAAGTGCCGGCTGATGGTTTGCATGAACTGGATAAGAGAGTCTCCAGCCTTGGATCCGGTCGGCTGCCACTGTCTAATTAATTTTGCAGTGCTTCAGTAGTATTCAAGGTTGCCCCGTGTTTCCGGAATAGAATGTGGTTGCAAGGATAAAACGTATTTAGTTACATGAATGGTGGAGTCTCTTAATGCTGGGTGCGTCTCTGGCCGCCAGGATCCGCCGTACTTCAGTGTGAGGCCTGGACCAGAGTACAGACAGGATGCTGGGAAGCAACTACTCATCCCCTGCGCTGCTTCTGGGGACCCAGAGGTCCCAACAATCACGTGGAGAAAGGTGGGACAGTGCATCAGAATACTGATCAGCCCCTGCCCTCTGATTCACCCAGTGTCAGTCAACCCGTTCATCAACATACAGTAGGTGGTGAACTTGGGCGCCATCTTCTGATGGGTGCTGACTTGGACAATGACCTAAAATAGGGTGATAAAATGATGGTGAAGTTTGTCTTGAGCTCCACACGGGCTTCAACCAGTACTGGTTATACCTGTAGAAGGTGAAGGATGAAATCTGGTTCCCAGGCTCTCTTATGCCTGTAGATTAACTCACACCGATAAAGGTTGATCCTCATCTAATGTAGCACCTGGAGCGAGGCAGGTCTCACGTTCCGGTGTCGCCTGCTGAGCGCTGTGTCTTGTCTCAGGTAGGAAAGCCAAGCGTGAGCAAACACAGCGTCCTGCCGAATGGCAGCCTGCAGTTCCACTCCGTCAGCAAGGACGACCACGGCGAGTGGGAGTGCGTGGCCACCAACGTCGTCACCAGCATCACGGCCAGCACTCATCTCTTGGTGGCTGGTAGGGAGCTCTCCCAGTCATCGTCACCACCGGCTCTCAGTCACCTCGGTGATGATTGCACCCAGAAACACTCTGCCTGTGGTAATCGACCAGGAACCAGAAGATTACTGACTGCCACAAGATGGGACAACAGGGGTTATTGAACAAGCAATTAATACAAAATAGGGGCGAGGTCCCATTGGAAAGACAAACTTAAACTGAAAGTCACACATAATATAATTAAACACCCGTGGAAAACAAATTAGCTAAATTAGACTAGTACAGATTAATGATAAGGAGAATCCATCCTCCTGCTTCCCTTGATTCTACACCAATGTGCTCCCTCCCCCATGTCGTTCAGGCACGAGTCCACACTCCCCAGTCAACCTCCGTGTGTCTCCCGCCATGACCTCAGCCAATGTGTCCTGGGAGCCGGGCTATGATGGTGGATTCGAGCAGACATTCTCAGTCTGGTACGGCCCCGTGTGAGTCATCCCAGCATGCTTTGCTTTCAGCTTCTATCCTGTTTTTGAATGGAGCAGTCATGTGATGCCTTTTTGGTGTGGTGTACTGATAATTTTTGTGCTTCTCAGCAAATGCTGAGATATGTGTGTAGAACTTCTGTTCACCTTTCATATTCATTTTAATACTTATTTATTTGACAGTATTTGAATAAAGATTAATCTAATAGCTCTCAATACTATATATCAGATAACCATTGACCTGTGGTCATTGTCATAGCCATTGAGTCGGTAGCCATCAGTCATGCTCAGTGTTGTTGTGTCATCTGTCCCTTAAAAGTTTTGTTGAAGTCCAAGATATTGAAGCATGTTTGTATTCACTTTTTGAAGGGAAACTGGGTATATATACAGAAAATAATAGAGTAAGTTTTAATGATGTTGTACATGAACATTTAGCTAAATTGGATTAGACATCACACACAAAGTAGATCACAGGCAAAGTAGATCATGCATTAGGAAGTTCAGGGCAGCCAATTCTGCTCGGGTGTCAATGAAAATACACAAACGAAATTGTGTACAACACAGTTTAGTGTAATTTAGCAATCCTCACAGTGTGCAGATTCATAGACATACAGGTGAGTTCTACTGGTGCTTTTTGAAGAACGGAACTGAATTTGAGAATAGGTGGCCCATCTCGCGGTGGACGTCTAAGCTTGTGTTGGGTGTGGGTCAGTGTGGAAATGAAAAATAATTCTCTTGTCAGTGTGCAGAAAGGAGACATAAGGCCGAATCCCAGGCTTGTTTCAGAGTTACTCAAAGACGACACAGCTCAGACACAGATAGAGCCTCTCACCTCAGCGGCCAGGGTCGCTTGCACCAGTCCCAACAAACAGCTAATGGTGTGGATGAGCGTGGAGTTACGACGCTGTTTGCAGTCGGCTGTGTTGCTCTGTGCTGACAGCGGTCGCCTTGATCAGCAGGGGCAGATTGACAGCACAGGGGAACCCTGGGTAACCACCGTCATGCGATACTGCACTGGATAGTTAGTCAGCCAGTCTCCATGGTCTCTCAGTGTTTGTGTCGGTTTCTTCCCAGTACTCTGTTTCTTTTCCCCAGTCCAAAAATGTAATTTAGGTAAATTTGTGTTTCTAAATTGCACATTTTGGGTATGAGTGTGTGTGCCACCAGTAGAGCAGCATGCCACCCAAGGACTCCTCCTGCCTGGTGCCCTGTGTTTCCTGGGAGAGATGCCAGGCTCACCAAAACCCGGTACTGGATAAGCAGTTATGGGTGATGAAAGGATGTATGGATTTCATTGAATATATCCTGAATAATGTACATAAAATACCAGGATGTTACCAGTGAGGAGTGATGAAGGAGATGCTCCTGTGTTAACGAGTTATATGTAGTGCTGATTGTTGTTTTTCCTATGTGAGCACCTCGTTCCCTAAGATGTGCTCGTGTTCCTCCCTTGCAGGGTGAAAAAGACTCGGCTGGGGCCACACGACTGGCAGTCCACAGCGGCTGGGGCCCATACCTCGCTGCTCATTCAGGGTCTGGAGCCCCACATGTCTTACCAGTTCAGCGTGCTGGCCCTAAACAAGCTGGGCACAGGTCCCTTTAGCGAGGTTGTCACCGCCACCACGCTGGGTTGGTAGCCCTAATTGGATTCTCCTGGGGTGGCAGCTGGGGACAATCTTTCAACCTGTTATTCATGGCTGTAGCTGGTTACCCATAAACCTTTGGGCCCTTGTCATTCACAGCCTTTCCTAAGACTACCCCGGAACCACTGGTGCTACTGACTCCACCCAGGTGCCTAATAGCCAATCGGACGCAGCAAGGAATTCTGCTGGCCTGGCTCCCTCCAGCCAATCACACATCACCAATCGAGCGCTTCATCATGGAGCTCCGCCTCGGAGATCGGTGGGAAGTCCTGGACGAAGCGATCCCGGCCGGGGTGACAGAGCTGCTGGCGAGAGACCTAGTCCAGGTCAAGCGCTGTCATGTGACGCTGGCAGAGACATGGACAGGGCGGATGTTCCGGAAATAGGGCTATGCAAAGGTCAGGGAAGATTTGTCAGAGAAGAATAACTACCAGCTGATGCATTGATAGATAAGTAGAGCAAAGCTAATTCACAGCTGCAGTGTGGCTCTTTGTTTAGGTCCTAGAGCTTGGCCATTTGTTCAGGCAGTCATGACTTCACGAGCCGTGTTAAGTGAAGAAGCAACATAGTTTGTGTTAAGCCATCGTCCACAGCACGAGACTCGCTTAACAAGGAGCGGCAGAGAGTGTCTGTTCATTCACCCGAGCCACTTGCAGGGTGTCAGTGTTAAAAAGTGGTTTCAGGGATGACATTTGGGGGAGATTATTCCCACACCATTGTTCCACCCCAAGCTGATAGTAGGAAGCACTGACCTGTGTTTCGAAATGTCTTTAAAATAGGCCTTAATTGAATGAGGAGCACATGTTTCACAGTAAGGAAAGGCCTGGGTGGCTGTAAACACGGCCTCTGTTTGCAAACCGTAACCAGCCTTGGCAGACAGAAAGGCTTTCATCCCACCGACAGTCTGTGCCATGCTGCGTTACGCCGCGATCAAATGGGGCTTCTCCCACTGCAGTTTTCATTTACACCAGTTCCCACAGATATGAAAATTTACGCCGGACCCTAGTTTTTGGCACTGACACCAATCAGGGTTGGTGTATGAGCAAGAAGTCAGGTGCAACTGGTGGATTACTTGGGTGATCTCGCTGCAGGAGACGTGGTACGAGTTCCGAGTCATGGCCGTCATGGATGACCTCATCAGTGAAAGCAGTAATGTAGTGGGAGTTTCAAGTACAGGTGAGCAGGTGCAAACATACTGATATGTATGTCTTTATACAAGTGCATTTTTTACTTGCAGAAATCACTCTGCTGCCCCCAGCTGTCTATTTATGAAAAAATACAATTTTAGATCTTTTTTTATTTGTAAATCTCTTCAGATATTGTATTTTAGCTATGTATGACAGGGATAAATACTACATCGTTTAGGTCTGGAGTGTTCCTCTCTGGTCCCCACCTTTTGTCTTTTTTTCCTGTAGAAATAGCCTTACCTCCAGAGGTAGCGGAGGAGGGACTTGCTCGCCCCGTGGTGGCAGGTGTGGTGGCCACACTCTGCTTCCTGGCTGCCGCGGTTCTCTTCAGTACCCTGGCGGCCTTCTTTGTCAACAAACAGCGGCGGCAGAAGCTGAAACGCAAGCCAGGTGCCAGCCGACAAGCGGGGGCCACCTACTGGCTCCCCTGTGAACCTCCCCATCACTTCCAATCTGGGAAGCTATTTATTTTTACTCTCCACTTTTCCTTCCCCTCCAGATCCCCCTCTGTCTATTACACACACCAGAAAGAGTATGGAGGCTGTGTAAGTAACTCCACACTAAATGCCTTGCATTTTCTGCACGCAGCGTTTGTCTGCAGAGTCTCGCAGGGAGGTAAATTTAACAGCCTGGCCATGCTTTGTATAGTTGTTATTTTAGATTTGGGCCCTCTTGGCACTGTATCACACAAGCATGCCACAAAGAAATATTTAAATTGAAATTTTTTTCACTTCTTCAACCATTCAGCTTGCTGTCAGTCACTGCCCAACCGAGATTTCATTTTTCTTAAGTACCTGGAGAATAAATATTCGTCTGCTTTAGATAATAGGTTTATATAGTATTAGTATGTTTAGCTCATGACTTCTACGTCTTATTAGTTTCACCAGTGGAATCTTCTAGGAATCTATCATGTTTAGTCCATGACTGCTCCATGTTGGACATAATCAGGGGTCTGGAGTTAGGATCGAGTCTTTGTTGTGGGTGTCATGCCTAGTCCAGCTAGGAGCATGTAAAGAGGAAGATGCCTGAAGCATAGAGGATGGAGCTGGATTCTGAAGGGGGGTGGGGGGGGGGCTTTGTCTCTCTTTCTCTGGGCCTTCAGCTCTTCCTTGGGGAAAGCGAGTCCTGAAAGCCCGCGGTCTCTAGGCCCCCCGGCCACCAAAGAAGGCCCTGCGGAGCGGGAAGTGAGCAAGCCAGCCACGGCAGCCAAGCCCGAGCCCGCTCTACCCATTGAGCTGATCAGCCGCGGGCCGGATGGCCGCTTTGTCATGGAGCCGCCCTTCCAACCGGGACGCATCCAGGGCTTCCCCTTCGTGGAGGAGTCGGACCAGTACCCGGAGTTCCGCCAGTCGGATGAGGAGAATGATGACCCGCCCCCAATGCCCTCCGCGGTGACCATGCTCAGGCTCTCACCCGTGTCATCCAGCCAGGAGTCCTACGGGCAGCCCCCCGCCTACAGCCCCCACCCCCAAAGCCCCATGACTGGTGTGAGCCTCATTGAGAGCCCAGCGCAGAATGGAGGAGGTCTCCAGCCCATCACCCTGCCCCATGGCCCGTACCGCGCCTACACAAGCAGGCCCGGTGCCCTGGAGCTGCCGTCAACCTTCTACATGCCCGAGAGCAGCCCGGCCAGTTCCGCCATGTCTTCACCTGCCTTGCTCCACGAGGCACGTTTCATCCAGCCCCGCCTTTTAGAGGAGAGCTTTGTGGGGGAGATCCAGCCCTTCGGTCCCCGCACCAGTCCCCTCCTCCCTTATACTCCTCTCTCGGGACCCCAGTTGTTCTTCCCCCCTCACCCACATTTCCGTCTGTGTCCGGAGCTCCCGGAACCATCGCTGCCTGTACCCCACATCACTCCCCCTGAACATCTGCAGCCCCCCTTCTTCCAGGTGCCTTCATTCCCGGGGCCCATGCTGCTGGAGCCCCCTGTCGGCCCCCAGGCCCAGTCCCCCAGCAGGCCACTGCGTTCGATTGCTCAAGAGGTCCATCTGCCGGCTCAGCTGAGACACACCAGCAATGGAATGGGCGTGCTGGTACTGCCTTCTCCCGCCCCGCAGCTGGCAGTTGACCTCCCCTGGTGGCCGGCACCTCGGCCTCAGCTCAGCCCCAGGGCGATGCGGCGTGCTGACGTGACCCTGGGTCAGGTGCTCTTACGGCCCTCGTGCCTCTCACCCCTCACTCAGAGCCCCTCCAAGTCCCACCAAGGCGCCCCAGAGAGTTTTATCCGCCCTCGACCCCGGCCAGCCCTGGCCCTGCTTCCCATAAGGCCCGAGCTGGGGGCAGTTGCTTTGCCGCCTCCCACAAGCGAATCCCCCACTCCCCCACGAGCCAGCCCAACTTGCCAAGCCTCTATAATGTTAGGAACAAGCTGCCCACCCCAATCCCCATCCCTTCCAAAAGATGGCAGCGAGACATTTGAACAGATGGCGTCCCAGAGAAGGACAGATGAAGAAGGCCAGTCATCAAAATAATCTCACCTTCTGCATTCAGATTCAGGGTAGGAAGTCATCGCTTTCAGCTTCAAGATAGGCAATATTTCTCTGTCAGCCAATATATGCAAACAGTCCTTTTTTCTGTAGTATATCAACTGATCTCATCAACCATTGCGGAATACACCCTCACATAGAATGCTGGCTGCTAGGTCCAATTTCTCTCTACAGCCACAAGGGGGCGACAACCGATTTCTAGTGCTCTTTGTTTCCATGCCTGGTGTGACCTTCTGCCAGTGAGCTGCCGAGCTGCCCTCTGTGGACTGGAAGACGGATTCAGTCAGGCACATGCCCCAAAACTGGCCACTTACTTCAACATACTCCCTCATCTCCATTCAAATTGTGAAGATATACTGATTTTTCTTTCTTTTTTTAAATCACAATGTAAGACACCCTGTAGAACAGAAGCATTCATTTTGAGGTAAATCCCTTTTTATAATATATTCTTAATTACATGACCAGTTCATTTTGGTCACATGACCAAACCTTTCATGTGTTACGGATACATTTGCTGTGTTCATCACTTGTGATGATTATGATTTTTTATTTCTGTGTCACCCAGAAAACACCATGCGCATCACAGGTGGGCTTGCAGGTACAGGAGATCCTTCCTGTTTATTTTCTTGATTCTGCCCGATAATAATGTGCGTGATGTAGCTCTGACTTGTGCCCTCCAGGCTTTTTCACTACTTGTACCCAGGAGCACTAGGCTTCTCAGGTCCTCCAACCCGAAGAAACTCTACCTCTGCTAGGCAGAGAAGGCCAGCCCTGCAGCCCATTGATCTGCTTCCTGCTCTACCAACACCAGACTTGGGAGCAGACATCGACCAAGGACACCTGTTCATTGTCTCCACTGGTACCACCCAACAAACAGGCTGACCCTCTGAATGGCCAACAAGCTTTGTTCTTGACTAAAAATTGCTACAATATCCTCTTTCAACATGACCAACTTGCCCGTTTCATCCAGCATGAATGTCTCACTTAATACTGCCCAACCATCATGAAATCCTCCTGGCCCCCAACAAACATAATGATTTCCCCCACTGTGTGAAGTCTTACTCCAATGCAGAGTTTACGCTGCTTTGCTCCCTATATTGTCAACTGGATTCTGTCCTACCTCACAGTGCCAAAGAGTCATACAATCATAAGTCACAGAATCACGTTATCTCTAATATGCTTCCTCGCGTAAAATTAACTGTAGAAGAACACTTTAGCTGTTATTCAAATTCATGTGAATGATAAATAGGATGTTTCTAAATGTCCTGTTGAATGATTTCACATTATGCCTAAATCCATGCCAAGAGCTTGACACCATGAAAGGAGTGTGATTATTTATTGCACCTGAGAACAAAAAATACTTATGATAATCTGCCAGACTAGTGGCTTCTTGTTCCTGACACTAAAGGCATGATGTGGATGGAGTGGTTTGTTTAGGGGGGTGTCAAAGCATAACACAACACATAACAAGACACATCATGCTTTAATAGTAACTTTTCCTTGTTCTGGGTGGTAAACCGATGTGGTATCCTAGCTACTATATCACAAAGTAACTATACTCATGTTCATGCTGACAGACAACTGCGTTTCTTACTGTTAACTTTGTACAAAATTAGCACTATCTGTCTTGCTTATTCGTGATTGGAAGTTCTTCTCTTTAGATGCCTTGGAATAACTCGTTGTGTGCTGGGCCCTTAGAACATGGGAAGGATGTTCATGGGACTGGACGTGGATCTCGTGTATAGTTTACAGGCTGAGAAACATTGCAATAGGAATGCCAGAGATCTTCCATTCTATAATATCACACAAGAATACTCCCTATTGTAGGACCCTGTGGCTGTGAATCCACTGCTGGTTCACAGGCTTTTTGCTTTCCTTCTATGGAAAATCTAGAGGCACCTTTTAGAATTTACTTGTATCACTTTTCCAATTCTTTCAATGTATTCATTTTAATTAAACTGCAGCATAAGCAATGTTTCCCCGGAGAAATAACTTCATCAGGATTCAAGCTTTGCACAGGTGCTCTGAACAATTGTACACTGGGAAACTCGCAGAGTTTAGAGGTAAATATTTCCACATCCGGAAGTTTTATTTTGTACTGAATGCTTTTGTTATTGTATTACCATTTCTTTTGAATGAGTCACAGTCATGCCATTAAATGATGCTTCCTTCCTGGGTGTCAACTGCCCTCCCCTCCCCAACACTAACACGATTGTTACGGATGAAAAAGTTTAATAGATACGACTGATTGTTTGTTCGACCTGACAAAACTTATTGAACTTGGATGTCATTTTCTTGGCTGAAGTGGTGCTGTGGACAGAACTTGGTGCTATGTCTTTTTAAGCCTCGCGTGGTGCTCTATCTGAATGGAAAACGGAGCAGCAGAGAGACGCTGGACAGAGTCAGGAGGTGCGGTCGCTGTCCTGCTGGTGACCAGCCTCGTACAGTGATACAGTGACGATACACAAATCGAATTGATGAAATCAAAATTGGATGACAGAATGTATTCCCGTACTTTGACTTTGAAACACTGTATGCTCCTTTGTGTGACACTTGTGCTGCTTCTTCCTCTTTTGTAAATCGGGACAATCACAAATGGGTTTTCTTTCAATCACTTGTGTTTTTTTGTGTTTTGTTTGTAGTTGTTTCAGTTACTCCAAATTTTCTGCTGTTGGTTCCCGTCAGTCAGAATTCAAATTAGAAGTGTAGTAAGGAAAGTATCTTAACACTCATGCTAAAACTGAAAGTAAATGCACTGTTGTGTGTGCTTTAAACAGCATGTTTTCATTATGCTTATCTTAAGTATTATTTTAATGTTTTCTGTGATGGCACTAATGTATTATCGATAAACTTATGAAATATTCATATTAAATGCCATGTCCCATGTGTTACTGTACATTTTTAATTTGGAACAAAGTAGGCCTGGTTCGTTCTGTATTCAGGTTTCGTCCTTGCTTGAAAGTGTATGCTTTTATGTGCAATATAAAACTCGCGGATTACGTGAAATTTAGATGAAATGCCAAACAGCGGTGTTTCTATTTTCGCTCGCTTTCACATCAGCGCTGATCAGCACTTTTGCTCCTCATCAGTTTTAACTCAGTCCAGCACTGTTGTTTCCAGCCATTTTCAATTTGAACGCTGATCGGAACCATTGCTTTTATTTTCTCTCAATGTAGCGCCGTTTGCACCCTTGTGTTTTCACCCATTTTCACTCGTCTCAGTGCTGATCAGCACTGTTGTTCTTACCAGTTTTTTCCACCTACTTCAACCCTGTTCATGAAGCCACCATTAAACACCCTGGACCCAGCTGGTATTTTTTCAGATTATAATAGACTAAGAGGCTTATTGTGGAGGTTGTGGATGTTTCCATAGCAGTAATTCTGACATACAGATGTTTGTATTTTCATATAATAAAAACCATAAAAATATCTTTTCAAATTTGCTTTTAGTTGAAGATATTTCCACTGCCTTTTGTGTTTTTTTCCTCAAATTAATAACTATAACTTTTATTTTCCAAAATATACAAGAATTATCGCACTTTATTTTGAAGCTTGACGTGAAATAGGTAGGCCAGGCAAGGACATGATGCAGTTTTAATATTATCCCCTAGATGGCCGAATCGTACATTATTGCAAAAGGCTAATTTAAAAGGAAAGTTATGCGAAGTATTTAGATTTTTGCAGTAGGCCTATTGCACCAAATATATATTCTAAAGCGGTTGTAATTTGCAAATTTATTGTTTTGCTTTGGGTAAAAGCGTCTCCTAACAAATTATTCTGTAACTCCATATTCTGATACTTGTCTGTAGTATGTCAAATAATAAATATTGATGAAAATTAAATACGATTTCCCTTCCCCTTTAGATGAACATTCACATATTTTATCAATGCAATTGATGGACATATGAAACCACAATTTCTAGGCTACATGGCAATGATTCTATTCCAAAAATGCTTGCGCTCCACTTTGCAATTTCGGATAACGCCCGCGCACCGACAGGCCTATGTACTCTACAGCCGACATAGGCGGCTGCCTAGGGAGCTATATTCTGAGGCGGCGCCGACTGAGCACTCCTGGGCGCACATTGCCCAAGACCGAGCGAAAGGAGCGGTGACGTTTGCCGAGGGGCGCGTAACATTTTTAAGCCCAATGGAATATTTAATAGTGATCGAGCTACATAGACTAGACTTATCGACGACTGGAAATATTACCAATATTTCACACAAAACACACGTTAAACGATTATCGGAAAACACAAACTACAGTAAATGTTATAACTTTTGTTTTCATAAGTTTTTCATAGTAGGAGATATAGTTATAGCTTATATAGTCGTTCACACAACGTGCCTCGCTCTGCCACCAGCCAACTTGGTTCCCGCAGCGTGTGCTCGGAAGCCCTTTGCGCGTTCATGGTGGCGTGCACGCTGTGGAGAGGTGAGCGTAGACATCGCTGCGCTGATGTTACTATGTACAGTTGTGAGAGAGGCGGCCAGACTGCCGCATCCCGGCTTTACGTCCGAAACACGCACCTATGTCAAGGAATAGAGGAAGAAGTCTTATTGGCCACTATGCGTGACGGATTACAGCTGATCAAGTTGTGGCTTTAAATAAACGGATCTTATTAAAAAAAAAAAAAAAAGAAAAAAAAACAAGAAGGGCGAAAAGGCGTCTTTTGTAGGGATGTATTTTCCAACCGATCACTAATACATCACTACTTCGTCCAGCTTGGCATTCGTGTGTAGTATTATGCTGGCATCTGGGGAAGGGTGAGTGGGCAAAGCTGCCGCAGCGGCAGGAGAAGATTTCAGGGGAAGAAGCACCGTTTAAACCGGGAGAAATCGGCAGGTTTTCTGGTAAGTGGAGGTCGCATGCCAGTGATCACTGTCCCGGGAAGCGTATTTTCCTCTTGACACACTACACACCTTCTTGTCATTGAACAAGTGCTTATACAGGGGTATTTCCTAATGGTTCTTAATGACGGACAGGCGTTTTCCAAGCAGAAAGTTTGATTGCACTTGGTACGTTGGATTTAATAAGAAATGTCATAGACGCTCATCTTAACTTCACCCCTAAGATACCGTACAGGTGGCGAGTCAGGAACGCTGGTATATATATTAATGACGTAATACGCGAAATCTTAAAAGTGACATTTGTGTGGTATCCAGACTGCAGATGGGTGAATGCGTCAGGCAAATAGTAGTATATTGAGTTTCTTTTAAAAATTCGTTAACAGCGATGTCACGTGTATTATACATTACCAATTGAAGTTAACCAAGCCGTAGGAAATGAGTATTGCATAGTGAGATCAGTTTAAGATGGAACATGATGTTAGAAAGTGAGTTTGAAATACTGATGCAATGTACGAATGTGTAAATTCGCTTGCGCTCACCGCTGGGAAAAGGTCAGGAGTTAATGTATGGAGCACGTCTGGGTTTTTGTTCTAAGGAACTTAGATGTCTTTGGCTGTAATATGGTTTCATATGAGCATAACCGGTTGACGATCATATACTAAGTGCAAAAAGGTTTTCACCTGGGGTTACCGATTAAACAAATTTACCATAAATAAAGTTTTCTTTATTTAAATATCAACTTTATTCCTCATGTATTTTGTGTGTTTTACCTCTTGTGTTCTTTTAAAATATTGATTACAGCATATTGTAAAATAATTATTGATCATACATTTTCATTCATGTAATCACTTTCATTATGTAATTTTGTACATAACGTTCATAGCTAGTACGTGTTACAATCGAGGAATGGTCATTTTGGACGTCTTTTTTACTCATTAGTTGAATGTGGTTTTGCTGCTGTACACAATGGGGGGGGGGGGGTAAGAGTCTGTTTCTGTATGTGCATATATGAGTTGTCTGTATAGACTACCTCTGTGTAGTAGGTCTGAGAGGTGCCTTTGTGGCATCTATTTATTTTTGATAATTGTTTATTCATCAATGCAGGGTCCTGCTTCTGGAATCCATCCTAAGATAGAGAGGGCAAAGCATGAATGTATGCCTATCCATAGCAGGGCCGCACACACTAAAAGAGAGAGACAGCAGTTTACATAATCACATGTTCTTGGACCCAGCTGCAACCCACACAGACACTGGGAGAACATGCACACACAGGGTGCCAGGAGCAGGAATCAAACCCATAACCCTTACAGTACGAGGCTAGATCGCTGTCCAGTAAGCCACCGTGCCACCTCTATGTGACACATTTCTGCAAAAAAGAATTCTGTTCCTGAATAAATTCAGATATTATTTTAGTGCATTCATGATGTGTGACCAAGAAGTGTGATCTCACTAACAACTTGTTCCTGAAATGTTTTCGTGAGCACAGCAGAAATAGGGCTGGAGCTGCTGGATGCACTAGGGATCTGTTGGGTCATAGCCTGTGCTTACTTGGTCATGTGTCAGTGAATGAACCAATCACACATAACTTCAGTTTTTGGGACAAATTCAGGATACTGCTTGTCTTGCACAGGGTTTTGATTATGAAGACAGATTTGTAGTGTCCTTGGTTTGGGGTTAGCATTGGTAATGGTGCTGATGATGGAGGAGGGGGTTGTTACCTCTTGACTGCACCACTCTCAAATTTCCCTTGTTCAGCTCTCCTTGAACAGTGTTCTGTGCATCTCAAGCTCTTTGGCTCTGGTAGCACATCTTCCATGTTCTCGACTGGCCAGAGGGGCAGAAGGAAGTTATATAACAATAAACTATTACTGAAAAAAACAAAATACAACCTGTAGACTCCTTTATATAAGTTCTTCTGTAATATATATTGTACTCCTGGGAAAAGAGTTTCTACAGAGTATTTGAATAAGAGATACAGTGGTATAAATTATTTAAAAAGTATTAAGGAACACAGTGATTTAGGGGACAGCAGTCAATCAAGGTGTGATGATCCAGCTCTTAGAGCCAGACTGACGGAGCCGCTGAGGCCACCTGGTCTTGCTGATGTATGACTTCACCCTCTAGTGTTGGCAGACGTTGATGCAACTTCAGCAGATCATCAGTTTGCTCAGTCAGATTACTACTTCTGAAGTGGTAATTCCGCTGTTGATAACGTGGTGTGGGAGAAAATCGCGCCCCCCAAGGAGAAAATGAGGATGTTCCCCACCTGATAATTTACAGGAAGCAAGTAATTATAAATAATGACTAGGACAACTATTTAACATGATAACATCTAAGCTGTCAGTATTGTAATTTCTATTGCAGTGCTGAGTGGTGACTACTCTTGTGCTGGTTTGATTTGGTCTTTTGGGTCTAATTTTCCCTCTGCAAGTGGATTAGTTTGAGCCTGGAGCATTGGTTGGATTTTATCGTGCTTGGAGTGTCCTCTGTCTATATTTATGATCTCACAGAATGAGGACTGTTACTCTTTTATTAGGAGTCCTTGTGACACACGTGTACCTGTGTGGTGGGCAGAATGAAAGCGGCAGAAAATGCCAGAGGTATGCAAATAAATCATGGTGTAAAATGAATTCTTTGAATGAATACGATGTGCTGTGGATTTATTCCTGAAATATTAATCTCTTTGAATTCTATCAGTTGATTAATATCTTGTGTTATTGAGCCAAATCTTCCAAATTCTGAATATAAGACAGCAATATGGAGGAATTTTACCTAATTGTTGACCTCTGAATAGATAAATGCTGTTTTATAATCATGGATAATGTTTCAGGTTGGCAGAGATACAAAGTAGGACAGAGTGGTGGTACTAAAAATGTTGCATGCCTGGCCTCATTTGAGTTTATTTCTGAAAATTGTTAAAAGAGTTTAGACCTATTTAATTAGCTATTTTAATTGCATGTGCATGACTAGCGCTCCCTTTCAGTGTTTGACGTAGCCTGCGGTGAGAAAGTTAATGTTGCAGTCACTCCTCCCACATTGAGACTTATGTCCAATAGGTTAGCCCGACCTTACTGGGTGAAATCTCAGTGACGAATTGGCTGCCGTGACTTTACCTGCCATATTGTCACATCTCATGGGTATATTTGGGATGGACACCAAACGGCCTATCCTTCGTCATTACACGAAAACACATCCACAAGTAAACACTCCTGAGGTTTGTTAGCAGTAATTAAATACTTTGGCTGTTCAGCACATTTTCTTCCCTGGCAGAAGTCAGTTTTAGTTCTGCACTCACAGTTTTAATTATATTTCAAGACATGTGTAAACCAGGAAAGGCAGGTGAGTCTGAGAAATATGTGATGAGAAACTCCTAGACGTTTCTACACTTTAATCTCTAAGGGACTTTCAGCTCTTTTTCCTCCTTTGTGATTGTGGTTTTGGTTATTTCCATGTATCACCTTCTGAGTTATACCTAGGTGTTTCACATTACCTTGCTCCCGTGGGACCTTGCCTAGAAGTCCTTCTGGAAGCTGCTTGTGGTTGTAGCAGGCAATCTGTTTCCTCTCTTATAGCATGATGTGGTTTGAACAAAAAGACCCATGGATGCTGTTTTGGCTTTGTAAATAGGAACGCAATCCCACAGCTACCCCGACTATGAGGACGGACCCACCCATTCAGACAGTGAGGAGAAGGGATCTTCTGTAGCTCTGCATGTTAGCCCTTCTCATATTCCTCAGTTTCCTTTTCATGACACGGCCATGTGTTAGACCTGCTTGCTGCAATATTTTAGCAAAACACTAATTGACCAGGTTGTGTGTATATATGTATCAATTTTAGATATGTATCACGTAATAACCACTGAATGAGGAGAGATCCAGACTTAATCTCATTCCGCTAACTGGATTAATGCTCAGTTTATCCCTAAAACAAGGATACTTTGCAGCTATTGCCATTGTTCTTGTTAAATTAAGCTTCAACAGTATCATCATATATTATTAGGTACAAGGTTACTACTGGGTGCTTATCAGCTTTAACTAATTCACAATAAAAGAGGTGACTCCATGAAGGCAGCTGATATTTAACTAAATTAATGCACTGGATGGATGAGGCTGTGGAAGCAGTTTCCTGAGCTCAGCTCAGTGATTCCTACCCAAACACTTTTCAGGTCTTCCTGGAACTCATTGCCAAATATTTCATATGAAAACATTTTCTTTCTTTTTTTTTACATATGCAGTCCATCCATGGTGTGTGTATGTGGGGGGAATTTACTGCCAAAACGTTGCCATGGAAACAGGTGGAATATGTCTGCTGGTTGAAAAAGGCGGCAGTTTCAGAGCAAAGGACTAAGAAACACAGAGGAACGTTGGAGAACACAAAGTACCATGAGGGTCAGCAGCACCATAAAGCGTATTTACCCTGCAGCTTTGTGGTATAACTTCCCCAAAATGCTCATAGGAGAAGCACCTGTTACAGACAGGTACTCCCCACAAAGCCCTAAATAATCTGCCACACATACATGAATGCAGCTAATGCAATGTTTAGTTCACCTCATAAAAATCATAAAAAATCGGTTGAGGTGTTGTATTTTTTGAGGTCTTAGCCTTGTAGCTATGGCAACCTGATAGTACTCGTTCTGCTTTTCTGTAGGCAAATCATACAAGCTTCTCAGGCAGATTGTTAGTACTCTCTGTTCTCCAGGCTTCCATGCCCACACAGCAGTCAGAACAATCAGTTCTGCTCAAAATGAACTGGGACGGGATTCAGGGCAAAGATGGGGCCCATCTAAAGTCAGAGGTGCTGTGGAACTTTTGGATGGTGACAAACCCATTTAAGTGAACTTAGGGTATAGACGAACCCCGATCCATCCATCCATCCATCCATTCATGGTCCAAATTTGTATCCATTACTGGGTCTTGGTGAGCATGGAGTCCATCCCAGGCAGCGCGGGGCATAAGGCAGGGGACACCCTGGCTGGGATGTGGGGAAGCAGCCCGTATGTGGGGAGGCAACCCTATGTGAAGCAGCCCGTATGTGGGGAAGCAACCCTATGTGTGAAGCAGCCCGTATGTGGGGAAGCAGCCCTTTGTGAAGCAGCCTGTATGTGGGGAAGTAGTCCTATGTGAAGCACCCCGTATGTGGGGAAGCAGCCCTATGTGAAGCAGCCCGTATGTGGGGAAGCAGCCCTTTGTGAAGCAGCCCGTATGTGGGGAAGCAGCCCTTTGTGAAGCAGCCTGTAGGTGGGGAAGCAGCCTGTATGTGGGGAAGCAGCCCGTATGTGGGGAAGCAGCCCTATGTGAAGCAGCCCGTATTTGGGGAAGCAGCCCTATGTGAAGCAGCCCGTATGTGGGGAAGCAGCCCTTTGTGAAGCAGCCCGTATGTGGGGAAGCAGCCCTTTGTGAAGCAGCCTGTAGGTGGGGAAGCAGCCCGTATGTGGGGAAGCAGCCCGTATGTAGGGAAGTAGCCCTATGTGAAGCAGCCCGTAGGGGGGGAAGCAGCGCTATGTGAAGTAGCCCTATGTGAAGCAGCCCGTATGTGGGGAAGCAGCCCGTATGTAGGGGAGCAGCCCTATGTGAAGCAGCCCGTAGGTGGGGAAGCAGCCCGGTCCCAGTATACATGTGCATGCTCACCATGCAGAGCACCTCCCTGATCGCGGCTTGGCTCGCTCCTGTGGGCTCTGCCCTACTTCGGCTGGCTGCTGCTATAAACTGCTCGGTGTGTGAGTGCTGCTCTGCATATTGGGGTCACTTCCTTTCAAGGGAGCAGGTCGAACACAGTCTTAAATGGTCACAATTTTGCCTAGTGCACCCAGAAATGACGATGCTTCATGCCTCATCACTATGCCCTATCACTGTCACATTTATCGACTTCTGCAGTCGACAAGTACCTTCCAATGCTCGGGGGTCCCTACAGCCTCACACCCTGTTCCCTTCCCATCCCAATTGTCTGAGGGAGGGAGGGTAGAACAGGATGCGACTGATTCAGGCTTAATTTTCTCTGTCTTAGTCTGCTTGAATCTGTCGAATCTGAGACTTCTATACTGTTGTGGGACCCTAAGTATTCTTGCGTTAATGGGGCATTTCATAATATAATGGTCACTGCAATCTTCCTCCTCAATGGCTTAATCAGACACTACTCCAGTTTTTTTTTCATTTTGTATTTCGTCACTGCTAGGCTGTCATAGTCCAGTGTGACAAAAACGATCTCGCCGCATGAATTCTGTATCGCTTAATAAAAGCCCACTCAGTACGCGCTGCGAGGCACAAGAGCAGGACGCAGGGGAAAGGAAATAGAGCTGAGACAGAAAGGTTTCACTGTCTGTAAACAAGGCCTGATTGCCTGATTTTCACCTTTAGTTTAATCCCACCTTCTGATCTTTTGACAAAATAGTATCACTAAATGGAGGTGTATAAAAAATACATTTTCTGTTTTAAACTTTGTTTCTGACCTTGCCAACATCAAGCCCTCTCTGTCCTGTAGCAGGGTTTAGAAAAAGGTTGGGTTAAACTTTAATGCTAATTAACAACCCGGATGGACCCTCGAGTGACCTTGAGTTTTTCAGAAGACCGTAGGGCTTCATGCACAGTCCACAGTCACCTTAGTCTCAACAAATTTAGTATGTGGGACAGTGTAATGAAAAAGGTCAGTTTTATACAAAGGTTTGGTTGTTATAAGTGTATAGTCCCAGTGGAATTCCGACTTCAGAATAGGATGCAGCAGCCCGGCCGTGGAGTAGACGACGGAACACAGAGTGCTGCAGAGGTCCGCAGGGAAGCATATTCTGCCTGAAGCCTCTCCCTGCAAGTAGGGCTGGTGACAGAAGCTACTGGGAGCCTGCAGAGGGCATTTGTCTCACTATCATCCTCAGGTGTCCTGCTTACGGAGTATTTGTCGAGCGTGCAAAGGGACTTCAGGGGTTTGTTTCCTCAGAGGGTAACATCAAGGCCACATGTGTCCCAGGTAGGTCAGGTGTTCTCTGGGCATCCCTGCTGAGGACCGTTGGCCACTTTTCGGAAATGTGGAGTCAGCTTGCCTTCTGCTGAAGCTGCTGTTGGTGCTTCGGAAATATGAGGGTGAGCTGTACCTACTGCATAAATGGCTGTTGGTCTACTGTCCCTTCTGTCCAAAGTGTGACATTCCAGGGTGTTTGACATGTAAAGCACAACACTGCTGCTCACTTCGGCCTGCCTGCTTCATTGGCTTAGTATTTTAATCATCCCATCACCTGCCACAGCGCTGATCACTCCTCAGAATCACTTCGCTGAGTAAGATTCCCTGGGATTACTGTAGCCTTCCCGGAATCACTAACACTTAGACCACAAAAACAGCTATAAATCAGTTTACCAGGGACGTTGTTCCCCTCAGGCTCCTCCCTTGATTGGACAAGCACCCATGACAAGGCTATTTGAATTTTCCCAGTGAGTAACTAAACCAAGACTGGTTATCTTGACAAGCAGCTTTCAGTAGAAAGTATATCATTAATGACACTTAATGCGATGTACTGTACTATGTAAGTGTAGCAGTGTTTCTCCTGCCTTATCAGTCTGTTTACAACCAATATTGACCAGTATTCTGCTGACTTCTTTATAGGTGAACTTGAAGTTTCTTATGAACCTGGAGCTCTTCTGTCGAGAGTTGTTCTTTAGTAAGCAGGCTGCTTGAATTTACTCTTGGTTGAAGTTCTGTTTGGAAAAATGAGGAATTCTTTGATTTTGGGTAGTGAGGCAGTAACAGGGTTGTGGTCTTGATGAAACACGGACTTAAGGCTAAGAGGGCAATAGATAAATGACCTGGAAGAGGAGATGACATAACGTGAGAAAGAGTTGGGCTCCTAGTATTTTTTTTCAATCAAAGAATTGTTGCTGTCCTGTTGACCTCTAAAGACCCTTAATTACTTTTCTTAGTCTATGTTAGTCAGTGGGTTAAGGTGTCTCCTAAGCAATTAAAATACAAAATATATGCCCACGGTAGGAGACTGAACTAGAGAATGACCGTTCGGTCTCCCTGCAGGAACCTGATCTCCGAATCCAGCCCCCCTCCACCTTCTGCTGCCCAGCAATGGAAGTAGCCAGTGAGAATGTGACATCACCACTGGGTTCACTGGGTGCCTCAGGGAGCCACCATACCCCCAAAAGGTAAGAGAGTCCCTCACTTGGTAGAGTACCCCTCCAAACAGTCACATATTAGGCAGGACACCCTGGTAACTAGGCAGTGCTCACCCAGTCCCATTTAGCGGAGTAGCTTGCTAATGAGTGAGGACACTCATGTAACTGGTGGAGATAAGGACCAGCTTAATTGCTTACAGAAAACATGGCAGAAAATGTCCCTATGACACAGAAGTATGTTGCTCTGGCTCCTTGTTTGGTTATTCCTTATTGGATCCTCTAGTAGCTGTAAGCCTATTGAGGTGGATTCTGGGTCTGAGTTACCTCCGCCAGGTTCAGGGTTAGCCTTCCTTAACTCTAGGCTATAGTAATGTCCTGGTGTTTTCAAGGCTTCTGACTGCCTACAGATTCTATAAACCAGCACCATGGTAGCCACACCAGAGCATGAAACCCACATGAAACAGAAGACTAATCTTTATCTGTGGACAAATCTGTGGTTTATCTACAAATTCAGGAAAATGTGTGATGTTGCACATGCTTGGTCAGGTGTTTGACTCGGGTGCTTGGTTATGCTGCAGTGTGTCTGAGATCTGGATTTGTGGATGCACCAGTGAAATATTGTCGATATTGACTTTTGTCCATATTTCTGCTAGCAGATCTGTCCTTCACGTCATCGTTAGTATCATTACCATTGTTAGCATGGTCTGTCCCTGACCTTGTTAGCATGACCTGTTCTTTATGACCACGTTAGAATGATCTTCAGATCTCGGTATGCAATGACCACTTTTGTTTCCTGTCACATGTGGGATAAATGTTAATTTTCTGTCCCAACAAGGCCTTGGTTTTACATGAATGTTTGATTTGTGCGATGTTAGCATTGTTCCTCAGAGTAATTGCATTTGTTCAAGTAGTCTAATAGTCCCACTGGGGACAAATGTTCTGAAAGCCTCCTGTTAAACATGTCAGATTTAAGGCTGACGATTGCCTGTGAAATGAAATGGCTTGATTGCATTTAGTAATGTGCGAGCTCTGTGCAAATGCCCTGCAGAGCGTGGGCAGTGCTAACGCTGATTCCTCTTCCAACAACTCCACCAACACAGCCCAAGGGTCACAAGGCGTCAGTTGTGCTCAGAGGGATTTTTTTCGATTTAAGCTGTTGCAGTGTTGTTGCGAGATGACTTGTCTGCTGAGTGCAAATTGTCATGGAAACTGCAAAAGGATGAGTACTGGTTTTCCATCATGCCTTTGAAGGGGAATACTGAATATGGATTTTTCAGGGCTTGTTGCATAATTCTCCTCTTCGATTGCTATCATTCCGGACATTTGTTGAGGGCATTGACTGATTTGAGCCGAACCATCTGTATATAACTGCACATTACTGTCAGGAAGAGCATTACTATATCAGTTTCTGTTGTTATTCAAAAGGTGATTGTTTCTTCAAAGTAAGACAGTCGGAAGGTGTCTGCACATGGTGGAGACGCCCAAGTCAAGCTGTGGCTAGTCAAGCCTTAACCCTGACAGCTCATTAATTGAGGCTTCTGACCCTTCACACAACAGCCTGTCATGTTTCTGATCTAGAAGCTTCACACCAACGGCATCATGCTCTACCTGCTTCCTGTTCCCGTGTCCCACTGAATGTTACATCCTGAGGAGTTTAATGTCACGGATACAAAAATACCATCAGATATATGTATGAAGGTGTAGGGTAATGTGAGGCATCGCTGATAGTGTTTGTGTTGGAATCTTCTACAGCGGATGTGAAGGAGTGGGTAGAACTGCCATTCCCCTGCCAAGGTCTGGGAGCACCGCCCCCATAATCCCAGAATAATTAGAGACACAGATGGAGACTTTATGTTATCTTCACTGACGTGTTGGTCCCCCAGGGAGGATTCCACGGCACCAAAAAACTCCAAGATCATCCACCCCGGGGTGAGATCCGACTGGGAGGACACCATCAGTGCCATGGTAGGTTCTCTGCGGGTACTTGCTATGGCCAGTGGGTAGCGATGATGGACTGACTACGATTACAGTCAGTTATAAGGAGTCTGTTGCACAAGACCATACATTGGAACTTTCTCAGGGGGTGTGTGTGTGAGAGTACAGAAGTTTCATTTCTACACCCCCAGTGTTCAGCTTCAGTATGTTTACTTTCCTCTGGATTTTTGGTCAGATGTTTACTGAGCTATATGCAGCTCTATTTTTTCCTCAAACCTCCCAGATTTATTCTACTACTGCACAAGTATGAGTTGTTATATCAGTGATATTCTGTGAGAATTGGGAGTTTTATCCATCATCTCTAACAGGTAAAAATGTCACTGGTCTTTGGTTGTTTGATTTGCTTCCCACACTTCCAGTTTTAAAGAACATAAGAACATGAGAACTATACAAACGAGAGGAGGCCATTCGACCCATCAAGCTCGCTTGGGGAGAACTTAACTAATAGCTGAGAGTTG
>JABFDZ020000040.1:12981160-12998787 GCA_019775955.2 Pollimyrus isidori | reverse complement strand
TAAATCCAGTTTGAAATGTCCTCCCACTAATTTCAACCTGTGGCCACGAGTTCTTGTATTAGAACTAATGCTAAAGATAGTTTGCTGGATAGTTGGCGACAGAGGAACTAAGCATCAATTTGATGCTGAATATGGACTTGCTTGGTACTGTCCATGGATTGATTGGTATTGCCTGAATCTCCATGCCTGGGTATGCGGATCTGTGGATTGATTGGTGTTGTCTGCATCTACATGCACAGGCACGCGGATCTGAAGATCTGACCAACGAGCCTCTTGTTCGATCCGGCGTCAGCACAGCCAGCATGAAAGTCAAGACCGTGAGAAAGTCAGTGATTTCAGCTGCCTTGGCTGTCGGGGTCTTGCTGGTCTTTGAGTGATTCAAGACTGCTGAAGAATGCTAATTGGGGGTCTTGTTTTTTTCAGGCTGTCTATCACCAAGGGCCATTTTCCCAAACTGGCAGAATGTGCCCATTTTCACTATGATAATGTTGAGTTTGGCACTGTACAGGTAAAGACCTGCATGAACAATGTGAGCATGTCTACCCGTACTGACCTTAGTGCATCGGCCTCCTATTGTATTTGGGACTGATTTTAAAATACCCAGGTCTGCAAAGCACTGAATGGCTGAGTAGACATAGGGGCAGGTGCTACAGCTGTGACACCCCTGGAGATTAATAATGACATCAGATATGGGCCCTTTGTGTTTCTGACTGTAATTAACGGGTCAGCTCTGCTACTGAAAGGTGACTTCTATTGGAAAACAGAATGGAAAGTATGTACATTACAGCTTCCTGCACTATATCATATTTTTAGTATTTATATAATACATAGTATAGTATGACTGCATACTCCAGTACGGCCCTCAGTATGAATATTCTACACTATGCTCTCCTTATTTTGGATATACAGTACTCTGCCTGGGTATAAATGTATTCTGTTATACTTTAAAATATGAGTATAGTCTGTTATGCTTACCTGTATGCGGGTATAGCCTTCCATAACACAGTCTGGTTGCTCTGTGAGACCAGTTGTGAAGGCGGCTGAGGCAAAGACAGATCTGTCACCATACACTGGTGATGAAGGGAGACCAGCAATTACAGCCCGTGGGCAGTGTCTCGTCACATGGATCAGTGTCAGCGCGGCCCCTTCCGAAGTGTATGTGTGTGGGGGGAGAGTGTGTACGCCTGCTGTGTGACTGAAGAGCATTCGTAGGAGGTGCGTGCACAGCTTCTCCCGCTGCCTAGCAACGGGGCAGTAATAGCATGGGATTATGGGAAAGTGTTTCTTTGTAGAATGTGAATGTGGATAGAACCACCAAAAAAAATAATAAAGACAGAAGAGGCATGAGTTGGGAGTAATTCTTTTACTCATGCGTGAGGTGTGATAAAAATATTTATATTCTCCAATTTACTGTGAGGCTTTTAACCACAGGCCGCGAAAAAAGAGCAGAGACAGTAATAAATGTTTTTGCAGAATGTACCAGACAGCAGAGAGTTACCTCCTGAAGACTGTTGTCCTCATATAGCTATGGGCCCTGGAGCGCAGGGTTGAGTTAGCGTCCTTCTATTATTCACTGTAGACATGCACCTGAACACCTCTCTCTACCTGAACACCTTTCACTCCGGCCCACACGCTCTGCCTCTGTCCCATTCTCTCACACCTTTTTTCTTGCTGTCCTTCTCACTTATTACCTCCCTCCGCCTACAGCTGGCTCTGGCAGATGAGCAGAAGGAGGTGGTACGAAATGGCTGCGAGTCGCAGGAGCTGCTGCACCTCGTCCGCATTGGTTGCCAGGTAGGCCGACTCCATTTCTCACCTCGCCTCCATCTACTCCCTCTCGGCCTGGTCTCTGCCCTCTGCATTTTGAGCTTAGCCCTGATGTATGATGAGTTGTAGATTTGCCCGACTGAGAATTTATGCTTCACAGCACAGCAGGTCACAGAAACAACACAAATCATCACAGTTTTGACTCTCATAATCTCTCTCGCCGTCTTGAGTCGTGCTCATTGACTTGCTCAGCCTCTCACCTGCACTTGCTCTGACTCCTGCACACTGAGTCACTCAGCCTCTCGCCTTTTACTACTCTGACTCATGCTCGTTGGCCAGCTCAGCTTCTTGCCTTCATCTGCTCAGACTTTTGCTCCCTGACTCGCTCAGCCTCTGGCATGGACTTAGTCTGACTGGTGCTCGCTGACCAGCTCAGCCTCTCCCCTGCATCTGCTCTCTGACTCGGCTCCCTCATTCCCCAGGGTAGCAGCTGGGTCGTGAGGCGTACTTATGAGGACTTCCGTGTCCTTGACAAACACCTGCACCTCTGCATCTTTGACCGCCACTTCTCTCAGCTCCCAGAGCTGCCCCGATTGGACAGCCTGAAGGACAAACCTGAGGTACACAACTGCCCTGCACACATATCTCTGTCACTGGTGTGCTGCAGGCAGGAAGACAGCCGACAGAAGTCTGTCTTGTCTGGAAAACAGTGGGATTCATTTCAGGACTGTAAGAATGTTAAAACACTTCAAACAGACATGAGATAACAAGGCCAATATTTCTCAGATTCGTCAAACACACCTTCTATACTTATCAAAAAAGGCTTTAAATCCATTGTTCAATAAACAAAGAAATAAAAGCAAGTATATCAAGGTTAAAAATGTGATATTTCTTTTGTGTTTAGTTAGCACCGAGAACTTAAAATTATTTATATTTCTAGTGATTAGATCACAGTCCATATGATATAACACACACATACACAGACACACATATAGACACACAGTCATGCAAAGACACACACACATGTACACAGACACACAGATGCATACAGATACAGACAGAGACCCACACATGCACACGCACATACACACGCATATACAGACAGACACACACGCACACACACACAGATGCACACAGACACACACGCATATACAGACAGACACACACGCACACACACACAGAAACACACACACATAGATGCACACAAATAGACAGACACACACCTATGCACACCGATGAGCCAAACCATGACACCCCCATGTGAAGTGAATAATATTGATTGTATAGTAAAAAAAAGGTGCATGTCAAGATCTGTGATGTATTAGACAGTAAGCTGTCATAGTCAACATGTTGAATGCAGGAAAAATGGGCAGAGTGAAGATCTGAGTGACACGGGCTAAATCAATATTTCCAGACAACATGGTTAGACAATTTCCAAAACGGCAGTGTTTGTGGGGTGCTGACAGTTAGCCGTGGTGGGGACCCAGTGAGAGAGGTCCCAGGAGGGAGAATCATGAACGGTGACAGGCTGAAGTTATGTTGCATCTCTAATCCCGACCCAGGGCTGACCTTAACCTCAAGTAACCAAACAAACAAGACTTTTTTGACTGCATTCACATATTTTTTATAAAATCGAGGTTAGCAAATTGGGACTTCAAATTAGTTTCAGGTTTTGCCACACTGCTGATATTTTGGTTTCCAAAATATGATCTGCGCAAACCCACACACACACACACACACACTTGTAGGTACAGAAATTTTCACATACAACCACCAGGAGGCACGCCACTCCTGAGAAATTCCTGGGCCTTGCAAAATCTGTCCCTCAGGCACATTGCCTGGGCAAATGAGATACACAGACTGAGAACCAGGAATTTTCTCTACATTCAGAGAGAATGTGATCTGCAGTACAGTACCTCACATGCTTACATACTTACAACAATAAATAAAATGTTTATTATTATCTTACTGTACTAGGAACTAGTGTTTATTCACGTTTACCAGTGTACACAGAAGCTCTTCAGCCTCAAAAAATTGAATTGTTGATGCACTGTGGACATTGTGTAATACTTGATGTGGACCATTTATCATTTAGTGCTTTTATCCAGTGAGTCATCGGCTAACTGGATGTTTAACAGGATGAGTGTATTTTGGATTCCGGTTGAAAGAAACTGAGCTGTGTGCCTGTAGTGTTTATTTGCTGGGGAAGCTGAAACTCCATATTTGTTGTCTGTACACAGCGAAGGGGATTTCGGCCTGCGCTATAATGGGCTTGAGGTTTATAATTAAACTGTAATGATATCTTGCAGTAATGGGGGTTTTGTGGACATTCCTGTGCGTCACTGGTCCTGATCGACGGGCTTAGAAGTACTGGGTTTTCTGAACTGAGATTTTCCATCTGCCTCGTTGTACACTGACACTTTGTCGGGCCCCAGTTCCCACATAGTACATTGTCTCTCTGTTGACTCCGATGCCTATTTTTTGGCTTATGATGAGCTTTTTGTTTCTCTGCTTTGGTCCTTTTGCCTTCCAGGCAGTTTTCCAGATGTTGATGGCCTATCTTTCACGGCTGTCGGTGATTGCTGACAACAAAATTAACTGTGGACCCGCACTGACTTGGATGGAGGTACAACCTCCCTATTTTCCTGTCTTATTTTTCCCTGCATGTACAGTATCTGTTGGTTCTGACTTTCTCTCATACCTTACTTGTACTACTCATTGTGTCACAATGATATTTTATGGTGACATAACACAGGCAACCATTTTGCTAACAATTTATTTATTGAACAGCTTCAGCTGTGTGGGTTAACTATGGTTCCCAGCCAATGAATAAACAGTCTGGTGTCACAGACTGCCCACTGGTCACCAAGTAGACTGCATTCAATATTTTTCTACAGCCAATTGAGCAAAAACCTCATCATAAAATACCTCCTGTTATCCACTAGGGGAGCAGTATCTTGTTATGCGTCCTACCAGCCATCAAGGTTAATATAATTTTGTTCCCAGATTGATAACAAAGGGAACCATCTTCTGGTGCATGATGAGTCCTCCATTAACGTTCCTGCCATTGCTGCTGCGCACGTCATCAAGCGGTACAGTGCCCAGGCGGCCGATGAGCTGTCCTTTGAGGTGATTGGCTAGGCTCAGGTGAAAAACATCAAACTGGGGTTTGCTTGTATGTTTAGCGCAAAATATAGTACAGAACTGTGTAAAATAAACTGGAGAGAACTGACAAAATCTCCTTTTCAGGTGGGAGACATGGTGTCTGTAATTGACATGCCCCCAAAGGAAGACACTACTTGGTGGAGAGGAAAGCATGGCTTTCAGGTGAAACAAAATGCATGTAAACTGTGGATTATTATTGACCCTGTTTTCATTTAATTTTGGTGAGAATGTAACAGGACTTCCTGTTGGCTCTGTTATCATCCCATTTCTGTGTGAATGTAAGATGACTACTTATTGGCCCTGTTTTCTTCCCATTTCTGTGTGAAAGTAACAGGAATTCTTATTGGCCATGTTGGTATCATTCCATTTCTTTGTGAATGTGAAAGAGTTTGTTTTGTTTATATCCCAAATTAATTGTGTTGATATATACCCCCCGAGTTACATGTTAGTAAGTAAAATCTGCTGTGTTCTATCATGTTCTCCCCTACACTCGTAACAGTTTGGGGCCTGTTCTGCTTACCTTGTCCACCAAAATATTTTGACTTTTTATATTGTATTGTACCTGTTCCTATATATCCAGAAAAAAATAATTCTGCCATTCCCGCCTAATTAAGGCATCAGATAATTCCTTTGCCTGTCCAGACCAGACTGATTTACATTTCTTTTATCTGTCAGTGCTCGTATTGGTCTTATCTTGGAATTTCTTTGTGAGTGTAAGATAACTTTTTATTGGTTATCACCCCATTTCTCTGTGAATGTAAGGTAGCTTTTTATTGGTTATCACCCCATTTCTCTGTGAAAGTGACATACCTTTTTATTGGTTATCACCCCATTTCTCTGGGAATGTAAGAGAGCTTTCTATTGGTTATCACCCCATTTCTCTGTGAAAGTAACATACCTTTTTATTGGTTATAACCCCATTTCTCTGGGAATGTAAGAGAGCTTTCTATTGGTTATCACCCCATTTCTTTGTGACTGATGCATCATTACTAGGTGCTTTGTCAGATTAAAGGTACACTGTGTTCTGTTATTCTGTGGCCACTAGGCGGCACTGTTTTCCTCAATAGCCTGGACTGTCACAGGACAGGTAGAAAGGGTCGGAGGTACATTAGGAGCACATGTAGCATTACCGTGAGAGAGCCACACCAGCCTGGACTCATGGCTTCCACAGAGCATAAGATCTCATCTGCTAACACTGGACTGATGTATCCATCTGTTGTTGCCTGTAAAGGATCAAATTAAAAGAACTATGACAGGCAGGGTAAGGACAATAATAGCCGGTGTTTGGTCTTTCTAGATTGTTCAGCCTCTGGGTTCTTCATGGAGTGAGTGTCTGTGTTTAGACTCCATGTGGTTCTTCTGTTTGTGGGTTCACTGCATACATTATGATTTCTAATATATTTATATTTTAGCTTCTGAGATCATAGAGCTGGTACAGTGTATTAAAAGAAATATATAAAATGCACATTTCGTTTTTGCTCGTGATGTTTTAAGTAAGCTTTGGTTTTGTTTTGTTTAGCTTGCAATAACTTAATCCCAAATTATTTAAAATTATGTAACTTTAAATAAGTAACAGTAACATACAGCTCACATATGTTAAACAGGGTTATTATTAGTAATATTTGCATATGCTAAACAGGTTTAATGCTGTTCACATTTGCATTCATTAAAATAGATTAATGTTGTTTACACGCTGAACGTATGCTTATCTTCCTGAATAGGGAGCCTTTGTTTTTTTTTTGTGGTTTTGAAATCTGTGTGAAACTATACTGGGATTTTGACAGCGTGGTTTGAGGCTACAGCAAGTTGTTCCACAGCCTCCTGTAATCTGTATACTGTCTTTTACTGTCATACGTCATATCTCAGAATGATTCCTACCGTTGAGGACCTTTCACCCTTAAAGAGGAGTATTTCTAATAATTTATTAACTAGGCTTAACAATACATGATCACCATCGTGTATAAATCTCACCAAATATCATCTAGCATTTTCAATATGTACCCTTCCCGACTTCCTTAGGTCTGGCATTCATTTATTGAAGATAGGAAGTGATGATTACTAAAATAAAATTTAAAGTGTCTGGTCTAGTACCATATAGTACTGAGTAGACCTTCAGCTGCTTGGGTCCTCCTTTACTCAAAGGCATGACACCTTAATAGGCAGACGTGTCATAAAGTAGCTCTGCCGTAGGACTCATGTCATAAAGTATATCTGCCGTGGGACTCGTAAAATAAAGCAACTCCGTTATGGGATTCACGATATAAAGCAGCTCCACCATGGGACTCATCATATAAAGCAGCTCCTCCGTGGGACCCATTTCATAAAGTGGCTTCACTGTGGGGTTCATTCTACAACGCAGCTGCACTGTAAGACCCACATCATAAAATATCTCCACGGTGAAGCCTTTGCCATAAAATGGGATTCATGACATATGCATTCGGGTAGTGTCTGAATCATTATTCTTTTATTAGCCTTCGATTGTGATATCATTGCCTGGGAGCTTTCTTGCAAAGTTCTTCATTGGACCACCCAAGGGCTTCAATGCTAAATAGGCATTATGTAATCATGCCTCCACTTACTATGGTCTCCCCTATTGTGTGCAGGTGGGATTTTTCCCCAGTGAGTGTGTGGAACTGATAAACGACAAACTCCCTCAGTCCGTCACCAATTCTGTGCCAAAACCAGGTACTTCCACCTTGCTGGCTCATAAACAGCTTCTGGTTGTAGCAGTGTGTCTTGCTCCTCATAATGTCACAGAGGCTTTTAGCCTCTCAAATATTTATTTCAAGGAAAATTTGCAGTTTTAAACTGATCCTCAGATTTGCTAAAATCTGGTCTGAGCTATTCTGGTCTGCCACTGTTTTTAGTTCAGGGCATCTGACATAATTTAAGTCAATGTCAGCTCTACTAGCTATCATTCTCATTGCCTTTGGTGTGTCTGTGAGCCACAGTGAAAAGCAGTAAGATGACTGAGGTATGCTGTAGTAATGGCAACCTAGCAATGCCTTGCATTGTCCTGATTTAGCTATCACATGTCTCTCACTGACTACCACCCCTGTGGGCATCCACCAGTGTGTAAGAAGCACGGGAAGATCATCACATTCCTACGCAGCTTCATGAAGTCACGACCCAGCAAGCAGAAGCTGAAGCAGCGGGGAATCCTTCGGGAAAGGGTGTTTGGCTGCGACCTGGGGGAGCACCTGCTGAATTCGGGTCAGGATGGTACGTGTGCACTTTCACCAAGATTAAGACCATGGTAACCATGGTAAAGACAAGCCGACAGCCGGACAAACTGGCTTTGTGTTCTATACATTTACCCAAATCTAGACAAGGGTTCTTCAGATCTGGATCTCGAGGCCAAATCCAGGCCTTGTTTTCAGTTCTCCCAGGTAGTTGTTTAATAATTACTGATTCTGATTGGTCAGAGGCTTCACACCTGACTGACAGGTAAAGGATGGCTGGAAAACCAGCAGTGCTCGGACCTCGAGGACTGTGATTTGAATAACACTGATCTAGACCCTGGGGGATTTTCCCTCTTTCAGTGCCCCAGGTATTGAAGAGCTGCACAGAGTTCATAGAGAAGCATGGCGTGGTCGATGGGATGTACCGGTTATCTGGAATTGCCTCCAATATCCAGAAACTGCGGTAAGACTTGTGGACTTGACCTTCCACCACTGAGAACAGGGCGGGACAGTATAGCGACTTTCCGTGATATGTCGATATATTTTCAAAAAATATCCATTTATATCAATATACGTTTGTTGTGCATTAAATTTAGGGCAGTCAAAAGCTGACACATTAACTTGTTTGTCTTAATTTTAAAGTGATAATGCAATATGTTTTTCATTTCCATAATGCATGTGGTATTTTAAAGTGAGGAATAGCAAAAGCAAAAAACATATAGTATACAGACTAACTGGCAGCTTAGGGGATACAAAAATATTTTGATATATTATTTTTATTTTACTGAAGGTTAATACCTTAAAACGAAGGTTACCAGGCATTTGCCAGATAGGTTTTAGATGTAGTTATTTTTTTGGTCATAAACATTCCTGTCAAAACATATGTCATGAGCTGGGAAACAAAAAGAATGTGGACATAGTGGAGTGAAACGCTTTTATGTCGTAGCTGCTTAATTGGACCCTTGCCACACTGTTATAGGCGTGATTTGTCTTTGTATTTTAAAACTTGTTTGGAATAAATATATTTCTGTATTGAAGAGCTGTAGTTGCTCATTTAGTAGCAGAGAAGGGAACCCTGTACAGGTAGCCACTGGTCTTTTACGAAAAACCTACACCACCACATGTTCATAAAGTCGTTAATCTATTCTCTAGGCTAAAGAAATCTGAAGAGGATTTTTGCTTTACTGAGGAAAAAAGCAAAAACAGCATTTTGTGTTTGTTTCTCAGCCAGCCAGTAATAGATATACAGTCATGCCACATATACGACATAAAATTATAATGGAGCTCAATATTCATATTGCCTAATTGAAGCCGTAGCCACTGGAACATCATAACGCATCGCATTATGTGTCTGGTGAGGCTGGTGTAGAAAATCCTACTATAATACAATGACCTACCAGTCATATAAAAGCATAGTATAGTGGTACCTCCATTCTCATGGTGCTAAAGCTTCATTCTCAGCCTTGTATTAGCTGGACTAACCGTGCATGTTTACACTAACTGAATACATATATTTAGACAGGAAAAATAAATTTAGACAATGATAGACAGTAACAGTAATTATTATTATTATATAATAAAATACATTTAAAAATAAAGATTTCTTATTCATTATTTTAATATGAACAATAAGCCATTAATACGTTTAATTATAATAATATATTATTGGGCCGAGCGGGACGGAATGGAGACAAAGGCACAGATGTTAGGGTATCGGGGAATACGGGGTTTAATTACAGGTGAAGTAGGCAAAACGCAGATGGACAATTCAGTGACCGGACTGGGGAAACAAACTGAAACAGCTGATCACACTTACAAATGACTGTAAATGTAAATGTGCTTAGATGTGTTTAGTAGAGTATATGCTCTTATTGTTTTATCCAGTTCATTTTGTGTTTAAATGCTAAAAAAAAACATATTTGCGTGTAATTTTTTTGGCTGGGAACCAATTAATTAGTTTTCCATTATTTCTTATGGGTAAAATTCGATCAGAACTCGAACTTTTTAGGATTGGATCCGGAGTTCTGAACAGATTAAATTCGAGTTATGAGGTACCACAGTACTTACATAATACTTGATAATGATAATAAACAGCTATGTTATTGGTTAATGTATTTCCTATACTGTACTTTTTAAATCGTTGTTTAGGCTGTACCATGTAGTCTAGGTGTGAAGCAGGTTATACCATCCAATTTTGTGTGAGTACAGTATATAAAGTTCTCACAACTGCAAAATAGCCTAACAATGCATTTATCAGAAAGTATCCCTGTTGACTGTGTAGATTTTGTGACGTGAAACTGCACTGCATACATTATTCAGATGCTAGCATGGGTGGAATTGGAGTCTTTGGGATAGAATAGTAAATGACAGCATCAGGAAGTCCACAGACTGGCGGATGTAATTGAAACCACTCCGTCAACTAAGGTGTGGGGTGTCAAAGGTTGACAAAGGCTGTAAAGAAGTCCCATTAATGTATATTGCAAGTGTAACTTTGGAGCTGTCTGTGTGACCTTGCTGTCTTTGTGTGTGTCTGCCCCTCCTCTCAATCCAGCCATGAGTTTGACTCCGAGCAGATTCCGGACCTGACCAAGGATGTGTACCTTCAGGACATCCACTGTGTGGGCTCCCTGTGCAAGCTCTACTTCCGCGAACTGCCCAACCCTCTTCTCACCTACCAGCTTTATCACAAATTCTCTGTAAGCCGCACTCATGGACTGTGTGCACTACACTCTGGGAATTTTGCCAATCCCCAGCTCACACTGTATGCTGGGATTTCTATATATTATATTTCTATGTATCTTATATTTTTCTGTATATAATCTCACACTGCATAAACAACATAAAAATGTAAATATGATTTATACAAAATGTACAAATATATTTCTATAGAGAATTATATAAGTAATTACTGTGGAGGCAATCTGAGCAAAGAATGAAGACAGATTCAGACTGATTCAGGCGCCCTAGGTCTCACGATGTCTGACTCACCTGCTCATCTGCAGGATGCTGTGACTGCAGCAACAGATGAGGAGCGTCTTATTAAAATCCATGATGTCATTCAGCAGCTGCCTCCTCCACATTACAGGTCAGTGCTCGCCCTCTGCTGGCCAAAAACAGAACTGCGGGCCCACACATTCTGCATTCTTTTGGGTATTTGAGTAATACCCCTAAAATGTTATTAATTGGGAAAAGAACCGAGAGCCTGAGTAAGTACTCCTCACATTGCGACTGACTGGTGGTGTGTCTTAAATGGCTGGTAAGCATGAGATCATTAACTGAAATCACTAGTTGCAGAACCTGTCCACAGCTGAGTGGAGAAGAGGCCGGGTTTGACAGGTATGGGACCAACACAGGCAGGCTTTGGTAACTAAAAGTGACTTCCTGTGTTTCTTTGCAGAACCTTCGAGTTTCTCATGAAACACCTGTCCCGTTTGGCAACCTTCAGTAGTGTCACCAACATGCACACCAAAAACCTGGCCATCGTCTGGGCTCCCAACCTCCTCAGGTCCTTTGCTGTCACATCTTCGTGTAACACATCCACCGATACACGTTCCAGCAGCTTACCCAGTACAGTGTCATTGTGGACCCTGTCACAGGCAGTGGGGGACATCTCGTACGGGTTGCCCATCCATTCCAAAAGGCAGTAACAAATGCATGATGGAAAATTTAAGCAGTGGCAGTTCATTTTGCTGCATGTTTCTGTGCTGTGAAAGGAAACTGGAGGAGGCAGAGAAAATCTGCACAGGATGGGGAGAATATGGGAACTGCACACACACACACACACACACACACACACAACAGAGGTGGCATTTATACCCCCAATATGTTTATATGTGCTTGTGGACATCTGTGCACGTGGTTACTGGGAATAATGGACTAGCATCACACTCGCCCTGCCCAGGTCCAAGCAGATTGAGTCGGCCTGTTTCGGTGGCACGGCGGCCTTTATGGAGGTCCGCATCCAGTCCGTGGTGATGGAGTTCATCCTGAACCACGTGGATTCGCTCTTCAGCTCCAAGCTGAGTTCCGTCATCCGTGAAGGCTCAGGTGCACACCTGTCCGGCTGCGTGAGCACGCACATACGTGTGCCTCGGGTCCAAAAAAAAACCAATCCGCCTCTCTGTCCTCCCATAGGTCAGGGCTCTTTGTCCCGACCCAAGTCCTTGTTGGTGTCGTCCCCGTCCAGTAAGCTTCTGACGCTGGAAGAAGCCCAGGCCCGGACACAGGTCCAGATGAACTCCCCTGACCTGGAGGGCAGCCAGTACATTGAAGTGGGAGACGGCCCCGGAGCTTTGCAGGGCAGGTTCCACACCGTCATCGAGCTTCCCACTGAGAGGTAGAACTTTGCAGCCTTGCCGCTTGCCTGTGCTGCTGTGGACCACATACAGCTGCCAGACAACACACCGCTTCTGCTTCTGCAATCATCCATACAGGAAGAGGTCCTCCAGTAAGCTGAAGATGTCCCCCGTGGGTGGCTGGCGAGCCTTCTTCTCTCTGGGGAAGTCGTCGCAGGCAGGGCGGCAGAAGCCACGCCGCAATCCCAGTATGCCGGCCCAGACAAAGGGACTGACACATAGTGGTGAGAGTATGGCTGCCAAGCCAGCGTATGCATGCTGATCCATATTCACACAGCTGCACACAGCAGTAAACAGATCAACGTCAGTTACCATATACTCCCTACTATTACAGCTATGAGAAAATTAAACTATTCTATTATTATTCCATACATCTACAATTCAGGCTAGGTGCCTTACTTAAAGGTACAAAAACAAAACCCTTTTCTGGGGCTTTAACCAGCACCTGTCACAACATGGACCAGCAGATCCATGGGCTTTTCCCATTTATAAAGTTATTATGAAGTTAATCCTATTACATATGAGCGTACATATGAAGAATAGGAATAGGAAATGCCAACTTGTTTACTCCTCTTTGGCATGTAGGGGGCAGAGCGGACAGGGGCTCTTTGCGATCTGCCAGAAGTGAAGAGTCGCTGACCTCACTCCAGGGCACAGAAGGTAACAGTGATGCTGTGTCTGTGTCTGTGTCTGTGTGTGTGTGGGGGGGGGGGGTCTGGGTTCTCAGTTTTACCCAGAGTTTTTGTCCCAGGAACTTCAGGAGAGTTTCGACCCCGGAGGCCCCGCTCCAGCAGCGACGCCCCCTCTGCCTTATTCAGCACCTACAACAGCACTACCCAGAGCCAGAATGATGCCAGTAAGGGCCCCATAACGGTGCCTGTCCTCATCTCTTCCCCCTGCTTTACTGATGATGTCGACCTCACCCTCCCCGACATGAGTGTGGGCTCCCTGGACTTTGACCCCATGTCCTTCCAGTTTAGCACACTCAGTCCACGCCCCTCAAGAAGCTTGGCCAGTACCAGCAGCTCTGAACCATTTTCGTCCTCTCCCCCAGGACATGCTAGCCCCCTACTGTCCCAGGACTGCAGCCCAGACTCAAATCGCCCCCTTATCCAACAGTCATCGGATTCTCCCCGTGAAGGGATCTGGCAAACCCTTGGGTCCTCCCTTCAGGGGGGCTCGGAGCCCAAGGCCCGATCCCAAATTGTTCAGGCCTCTGAGAGCCAGAGCGGGCAGATTACTTGTCCTGCCTTGACCTCGGCCCAGGGGGCCTTGAGCCCTGGCGTTCTGCGTTCGAGTGAGGAGAGCCAGCATAGTGAGGACAGAGTCCCCACCCCCTCCCAGAATCCACCAGTCACCTGCAACCAGAACTATCCGCCCCCCTGCTGGCAGAATCGACCAGGTCAGTGGTTTAGCAATGCCGGTGCCAGGCAGCAAGCCCGGTAGCCTCAGCTGGATCGTCTCTTACTCAGTCTGGTTGGCCCCGGATTTCCGACTAAAAAGTTAACTTTCCTATTCATTAGTATCAATCATGGAAGTGATGTGGGGAAATGGACTTATATCTGGAAGGCTTTGGCCTTAAAGTAATCTAAAAAATGTGATGTGTTACAAGGAAGACTTCATTTTGCTCTACAATGTGATGCATAGTAAAATATCTTTTAGAAGGGCTATAGTCAACTTGGGATGGGTCAGGTGAGTTTAGAAAATTGAGGTGGAACAGTATGACCGGGCACCAGGCAGTCCTCTCCCTTTCGGCCTCTGCTCGGCTTACCTTTCCAATCCCTGTCCTCAGTGTCCTTGCCCTCATGCCATTGTTTTGTCCCTCCCCAGGAGATATAGCTCTGGACCTCCCACAAGGCCCTGCTCTTGTTGACCCAGTAACCTTCCTCCCTCCCCCACCCCTTCCAAAGGGTGCAGCCCACATGCAAGCTACAGCTTTGGTCAAATCTCAGAATCGGCCGACCGATACCCCTATGGCCATGCCTCCACCCCGACAACACGCACCACCTGACACCTGGGATTGGTCATTCCCACCAACCCTACAGCCCCAGAGGCCTGCTGAGGTGGCTATCAGAAACATAGCTTCTACAGAAGCCTCCTACTCCTTTTCCTCAGCCACCAACCCTGGAGGGGGGCTGTCTCTGACAGTCAATCTGCGCTCACAGTCAATAATTAACAGATCCAGATGTACAAATACCAGCACTGTCTTGCCTCATTTTATACAACGACCACTAGCCCGTGTTCTGCCCACACATGGCATATCAGAGAAGACGCAATCCAAAAAGACTCAAGTCCCAGCAACAAGCCAAGAGCCGGCAACCAGCCATGTCTTTGGAATGGGAAAAGAACCTCTGATCCATGTCTTTGCAGTCAGCCAAGAACCTGTGATAGAACAAAGTAACATTTCTGTAGTTGGACAAGAATCTTCAATGGGTCAAGAACGTCCAGTTGATAGAGAACCTGAAGTGAATAAAGTTCCTGCAGAAGGTCAAGAACTTTTCACAGTCATCAAATCATCTTTACTTAGGCCTACAAAGGAGGCAGGTGAAGTGCAACAGCTAAACCTAAAGGTGAGTGACCTCAAAACAGGCACTAAAACAGTCCGCTACCTGGAAAACATCTGCGCCACATGCTCCAAACTGTTCTTGTTTTGTGTAATTTTATCTCCAGATGCAGCGGAATATAAACCCACTGTCTCTCACGCACTCAGAGTCAGCAACACTGACAGAAGATCAAGTGAGAATTTCCCCTGCCCAAGGAGTGTATGACAGAGTTTACCCAGTGCAGGAGCCCTGGACTAATCCCCCTATTGCTCAACCCTCTTTCCCGCAGAATGGCTATGAGACCACACCTCCAATTCCCTCATCCCGGTCTACAGAAAGCAGGAGGGCTAACTCTGCATTCAACCCTGCAGAGCCCAGCTGTCTCCTCAGTGTTTCCCCCTTCACGGTCGGAGAGACCTTCACTCAGCCTATGTTGCCGCTGTGCAAGCTGCCTTCCCCTTCCCAATATCCTCCACAACCTGCTGGGAAGCCATACTACATCAAGCAGTCTAATCACACCAGGAGTTCCCCCAAGGTTTTCCAGAGCCAACCTGATAACATCTCCTTACACGCTTCCCATGATTCTAAAACTGATCCTCATAACCATTACATCCTCCGCCCTGACCGTACGCTCAGGTCCTTCCACCAGTCCATAAAGTTTCGAAACCCTCAGCAGATTGAACTCCCTTCCACTGTATACGACGGTCCAGTGCTCAGGACTGCCAGTGGAGTCACAACACATCCCGCCATGCGCAGGGTTCGCTCTCTCAATGCAGCTCCTACAATCCTCCCCAAGGAGGCCTCTGTGCAAACAAAATTTGCAACAGAGACACCACAGTTCTGGCTGCCAGTCAAGCCATGCACGTCCTTCGAGAAATCTTGCCAGTCACCATTCCACATCACAAAGCTGCAGCCGTCGTTTGAGAACGGGAGAGTCCAGTATCACTACCAGTCCTATCGGTCCAATGTGGCCCCAGAAAAGACCGCAGAGTATTATCCTTCACATGATACCTTTCCTGTCAGAAGAGAACACAGCTTCATAAGCAGGGACATACCTCCTGTGCTGGAGTCAAGAGGGCTAGCTGTCCATGCGACCTGGGTCGCCAAGGAGCCTAACAGCATTAAAATGCAGAATAGTGCCTGGATGAAGCCTAAAACCCATGTTACCTTACAGTGCAACAACACAAAGCCACTGCCACCCAATGACCTGGAGTATATGGAGCTCCTGCGGCTGTGTGGTAAACTGGATAGTGAGAAACACGTAGCTCTGACACCCAAGAAAAAGGATGTCGTGCCGCCATTGATAAGGAGTAACTCTAGGAGTCAGCCCTCTGATCCTAATGTCCCCACGGCCAAAAAGGCAGAGAGGCAGAGGAGCAAGCCGACTTCGCTGCCAAAACTACCATCTGATTCCCCACTGCACTGCCTTCCACAATTCCAGTCACCACAAAGGAGTTCAGCTCCGACTCAAGAATGGTCCCCCATAACCAAAAGCAAGGAACAGGACAAAATGTGGACTGAAGATAATAACAGCAAGAGTGGGCAAAAAACCCAGAGCAGACTGGCTTATTCTCAGAACCCGATCCAGGACCGGCATATTGACAGGGTCCGAACTGCTGCTGGTTGCCATGTGGCAGATCCCACACTGGGGCTGGAGGTGTTTGCCCCTTGTCCTGCTGACAAGCACAACTCTCACTCCAGGGAAGGCTGCAGTTCTCCTCACCACCCAGAGAAGGAAAGCAGCAGCACAAGCATATGGATCAGTCACGTCAGTCCAGATAGTCACCGCCATGTAGAATCCAAAAAGCTCATGTTTGCTCCAGAAAGTGCCGGCCCTGCTCCTGCCTCTCCATTTGGCTCACCCCTCAGCACCAAAGTGTATTCCACTGCTTTGGGGCAAGGCTGCTTCCTCTCATCCAGGCTGCTCATACCAAGACCCGAACCTGAGGTCCACACCCAGTGACTCACCTGAGAACCCAGAGCAGATCCCAGTCAACCTGTGTGGGTGTAAAGAAGCCAATCAGCAGCCTCTGCGGGACAGATTGTCTGCTATTTGTTTGCTGTTTACTTTATGTATTGTTTTTTATGAAATTGAAACAAATGGGTCGAACAAAAATATTTTAAAAAAAGAACAACTACTGAGAGTGGCTAAAAAAAAAGAAAAATTTTAAAGTAACTAAATGGTTTTTAAAAATGATGACTACATAAGGTGTGTGATTGGTTATATGCATGTTGTAAGCATTTCTTTAGTATTTGATTGCTTTAAAGCGGTTTCTGGATATCAGAAAATCACAAGGACGTTTCTGTAACAAAATAGCCTCCCAATTTGCTGTGCATCAGGTGACTTGAAGCGTGTACACTGAGTGACATCATGCCCTGTTGATTTCCCGTATCACGTGTACGTGATGTGTGTACACTGACAAAATGCACTTTTGATTTTCTGTGCCAACCACTTTGTGGTGTTAAAGATATAAGGGGTGTGCTAAATTTTAAAGTGTTTTAACCATATAATGCTATTGTGAATTTTTATATGGTATTTTTTAATTATGTTGCAAATGCTGTATATACTTTTGCCAAACATTTAACATCAGTGTTTGGATATCTTTCAAATTGAA
>JABFDZ020000040.1:12964845-12979761 GCA_019775955.2 Pollimyrus isidori | reverse complement strand
ATTCCTTGATGCGTACAGATGTATTAGGAGGCCTAGTATAAAGCCCACATTAGGTCTTTGTTTGTTCTTAAAAATTAAAAAGATTGCTTTTAAAAGCATTTTGGTACTAAATATATCAGACCTTTTCTTTGAATACTTTAATGGTTGTCGGCCAGAATCATGGCCCGCAAATATTTACGGCTCTAATTAAACCAGACCAAACCGTCGACAGCAAAGGACCACCGGACCGCCTTTAGTATGCTCCCTATGTGAGGCCTACGACTGGGTTTGGGGTGTTGTGTTTCCCCCACAACCATTCTGCCCCCTAGTGAGGCTACCAAAAATAACATAAACGAAGCCAAGTAAATAACCATATGAAAGAACCATGTGAATATTAATCTTGCATTGTAGACCTATGCAATCAATAAGAACACAACGTTTGGCTGAAGAAGGTGATTTTCAACTTCTATGTATGTCAGGTTTGGACTGGATGCCATGTTAGTACAAATGACAAAAGGGAACTTTAAGCCTTATAGTGTATGCTAATTTCAACAAAACTAGGCTTGTGTTTTAGTGTGAGTTATTGCATCCATGTTTTCGAAGATTTTTGTTTCTCGGTAAAATATGTCCAAATATAAATCAAGAAACATTATCCTTTATTTTTGGAATTGTCAATATTAGTTTTTGTTTATTTCAGTCTATGTAACAAACTGCCAAATACTGTACTTCAGAAATCACACAGTAGGGGGCACTGCGGTTCAACTGAATGAAGGCACTGTGTCGTTCACAGAATCTAAGCAGTTACCTTTCACCCTGTGGTTCGTGTCATTAATCTACTGATTCTTGTATTACAAATGGAACACTACGAATGTAACATTTGAAGGATTTATCCAAACCTCAAGGAATGGAATCTAGCTTAGTACTGAAGCTGCTGTTAACTTCTAGGTCAAGCAATGCTTCTTGTAACATTTGTGTATGGGATATTTGTTAGCGAGCTGACCATTATTATAAAGGGAGAGAGATGTTTGGTAGAAGAAATATAGTAATAATATAAATAAGACTTTTTTTTATATATTCCTTTGAGTCAAGATTCAAAGATGGGTTTTGTGTCCTTTCATATACATGTATGTGTTATGATGCCGGGTGGGTGCAGAGCGTACGAAACGAAATGACAATCCAAAGTAAACTCAAAAAGGGGTTTAATAAGCGAAGACACCGACATGAAACAACGTCAATGCCGCTACACTGGAACAGACACTAGACACAGACTAAATACATTTGAACAAAACACGGGACTGGCGCGCGGCAATCGCCTCACGGAGGAAAACAATTAGGGTAATCACAAGAGGGAAGGATGTGGGCGTGACGACACACAGGGCTGAAGCGGGACGGACGACGCGGTACGCAGGACCGGCGCTAGCCATTTGGGTGCCCTAAGCACAAACGCTTGGCTATACTAGTAGCCTATATTGTGATGATATTTTCACGACCCAGATTTTTTGGTCCCCCCCCCAAGCACTTGGTGCCCTACGCGCAGTGCGTGATGTGCGTGTGCGGAGCGCCGGCCCTGGCGGTACGTAACAGTATGCTTCACATACAGGAATATTATCTTCTTTTTTCACTGTACTGGGATGCATTCTGAAAGATTCTCATACATTTTAACTGTATACAAAGAAGCCAGCGAATGACTGCTTTTGTGTTGCATTTTTTGGATACTTGGAGGGGCCAGAAGGACAGGGCAGGTGGATTCTTCAGAAGCTGCTATGGCTATGGTGAGGCGAGAAGTCATCCGTGCAAAGCAATGCTTAAAATGTGCTGCTAATTTATAAACGAACTCCCCTTGCTGCAGAATCTGCGGCTATTTTGCCCAACTGCCACCTGACTGTATGAATACAGTCTCTATGGCAACAGCCCCTGAAATCTTAACAGATTTCTGCAGAGAGGCCAAGGAGGAACGGTTCTCCTTGATGGAGCGCTCATGCATATAAACAAAAAGTCAGAAAGGCCGCAGCCAGGCCAGGGACACAGAGCGAAAGATGCGGGACTGAGAGGCGGTCGCGGCATGCGTGTGCGGATGCGTGTGCTTCTCTTTGGCAGTCGGGGCGGTCCTCGTTTATTATTTAGCAGCAATTTTAACCATATGAAACAAAATTGTGAGTCTGACCACTGGGAAGACGATGGAGAAGGTAGTTCAGTCCCTCCCCTCCGACTTTGGAAGGAAAAAAAGTTGTTGGCTGGGTGGGGGTGTGGCAGCGGTAACATTACTACAACTTTCTCGTTCACTCTGCAGCACAGTGCAGCAAATACATTTACAAAAGAGGGAAAAAAGGAAAATTAACACAACTGTGCTTTCTAAATAGTGTTACTCGGACGACTCGCTGGCTCCAAGCGAGCTTCTAGCAGCTCACGGTCAACATGCTGGCAAACACTGTTCTAGCAGTTTGGTTTTTCTAATTAAGTTGACATCAAATTGAATTTCTCCCGGATTTCTGAAACCAAAAGCTGGTATGAGTTGTAAGGAAACAATAGGGCTTTGTGTAGTTGTTGCTTGTTGTGTTAAAATAAGACCTTTTCCTTGTGTGTTGCATTGTTTTAAGTGCCATCTGCCTTAAGATGTCTTTCCAGTGTTTCCTATGCATCACGAACTGAGACAAAGTATTTAACATTTTAATAGTAATAATAGTGTTTTAGGCAGCCAGTTTTGTTGATCATTTATCATTTGTTGCTCAGAAAAAAACTATTATGAATGCCTGGTCTGTCCAAAGATGCATTTGATCAATTTTAGCCTCCATCATGTCGCCCATTTAGGGCAGGATTAGATGCTGGCAGGCTTGGAAAAACAATTACCTTGCCAGGCAAATCAGGAGAAATGTGTCCTGTCACTTTATGAAACAGCCCTGGAGAAGCCGTCTGCCGCGGCTTCAGACGGGAGTTGACATTCCGGACGTGAGCCGTCAGCCGCTCCATCCTAATAAACAAAGACTTTTGCTTCGCTCAAGGTGGAGCTAGTCTTCCTGTAGTGCTTTTTTTTAATTAAAGGTTACGGTCTCTCACTAATTCGTGCAATGTGGGAGAGCTGGATTTTATTCTATTTTTTGGCCTGTAATACAAGTCCTTGTAAACAGATTTAATCTGATCAGTGAGGACTGTGATGTAAGCTTCAGTAACGCGGTGTAATCAGGCGTGCCTTTTGTAATGGCTCAATCTGATTTTAATTGCGAGGTCCTCCTTTAAACGGGAGGAAATGATTCTGCCTCGGCCACATGTGATTGTGAATGCCAACAATGGCAATATGACTTAAACACATAACTGACAGGCACTGCCTCTCTGGAGCGATATGTGGCTTTCGGTTGAATAAACATTAGCAAGCGATAGCCTTTATCCATTCTGGTGTCTTCAGTAACTGCTTATCCAGAGCAACAGTTATGCTTTACATTATACCAGGAAGCATAGAACATAGCTTGGGACACCCATAACAGTCCATGACAGCGGACAACGATAACCTTTTTATTCAAATAATAACTCATTACTCACTGCTTTGACATACACACCCTTCTTTGAGCCAGGGTAAATCTTTGCCTTTAGAGGGCAAAAACAGGAGAATGTATTTGTTCAGGAGCAGCACAACGGTAGCTCCATCAACGGGGTGAACGGCAGCCTGTCATCATGGAGAAGAATGCTTTGAAGGGTGCCTCAGATGGGAAGTCATCCCTAAGCATTCTGGAAAGTTCTCCCCCTGTGAAAAAGCATATGGATGCAGAACTGTGATTCTGCTCAAGGTTGCCCCTGCTTTGGCGGATGCTCAGAGACCATGACACAGCACGACAAGCAGGAGCCCAGTTAGAGTTGGCCTACACTCAATCCACCAGTGAGACGACATATATTTACAGTTGATGGTGAAATATGCAAATTGCCCAATGTAACGAAGTATGCCTTCACTCTTATGCTGATCTTCCCTCCGGCGTGCTGTTTATTATTCTGAACCCACTGTCACATTGGAAACCCCATATGTTCGGTAAGGTTGACTGAACCACAGCCTATAGTTTCACATTAGCCTTTCGCTAAAGTTTATATTTGGCATTCAGCTGTCTGCTACCATCCCTTACTCTGCTGTTTGGGTTTGAAGTTTTTCTTTATTTAGAGCAATTGAAATGTATATTGCATTTGACAGGACAGCCTGGCTTCGTAGAAATATGATGTCACTAAATATACATATATATAATATTCAAAATTTGTTCTGTCCTTTTCAGGACAGGGAACGTTGGAAAAGAACAGGATGTCAGAGACAAATCTAATTACTGAAACAGGCTATTAGGTAGTGAAGTGGCCTTCCTGCCTTCAATTAATCAGATACAGGCAGACTTGTACGGCTTATTTAATTGGGACTTATCAAGGATGGCGTTTTTGAAGGTTGGTCACAGCACACGACAATGAGCGTGAAATATTCAAATATCACTTTTATCCTCACGGAAGACACCAAAAACTGTGGAAAATATCAGTTATGACACTCAAGGGTGGGTGGGAAAAATATAAAAATGCTTTGCTTAGGTCTATTAAGGAATCAGCCACAGATTTTTATCCATCCATCCATCCATCCATCCATCCATCAATGCTAAACTGAGATTTTGAATGGATCAAACCGTGTCCAGGGATAGTAATATGAAAGGAAGTATTCATCATTTTCTCAAGGTAAATTACCAAGGAGCTCCTCAATGTTGTAGCATGTTGTGTCCTCCTCCAAAAACACTCAAGGTACTAATTAAATTTGTTGAATGCAATGTGCCAAAGCTAATGGGTCACAGATGATTAACACCATTCCTAAGTATATTCTTAAATGGGGAATGCAGATAAAATGGACAAAAGGGTATCTGTAATGGAGTGTAAAAATTTTTTTAAATCATCAGAATTCTCATAAGAACAATATTTCTCTGTCAGTTGCCCCATCGCCTTAGATGGATAGGTAGATGGATCCATTCAATTTCGTAGTTAAAGAGTTGAAAGAGAATTTCAGAACATTTCCAACAAGGTAATGTGCACCATACAGCTGTAGTGTGTCTCCCATAATGTCCTGGGGAGGGGGGGCATTACATACCGCCAGCTGTGACGGTGCTTTAACATGAGCCTTTTTTCAACACATGCTGACGATGCTGCCAGCTGCCCTGTGACATTTCCATTGAGGGCGGCAGGCAATGTGGGCTGCCCAAGGTTCCCGCTCAGCTCCATGCAGGAACTCGGACTGAGGTTTGAACTCATTCCTGAGCTAGCACGATGTTTTTTCTAAAGGTTCCCTTTTCCTTTGATAATTTTATAGCGGCTAAAATGTTAGAGGGTCTCAAGGGGTTTGGCGTCCTGTTCGTCATCTATGCCGCCATTTTGCTCAGGTATTCTTACCTGACATTTGTCATTCAATAGATCCTTTCATGTTCTTCGGATGTGTTCCTTTTGATGGCGAGCATCTACAGAAATCTGTGTATCATGAATACTGTCGGCCATTTCTTGTACATCCCTTTGTTCTGCGGTCGATCCTGTTGTCATCTGCGGTGTGACATGAGCTTGCAGGCCTGTTTTTTTAGATGAAATGCTAGGCTGTGTATCCATGGAGACAATTTAAAATAAGTGATTACACGTTATTAAGCAGTTCAAATGACACTGTAGATTCCTGGAGGATGTGAAAGTTGTCTATTCTTTGATTTCTTCTGAATATGTTTGTGTTGAATTAGCAACTTTCAATTTGACTTAACTTGTAAATTTAGCAATATCCCGCATATTTTAACGCTATTGTTAATGTATGTGTAGCCTGGCTACCTACAGTACAACTGTATCTGGTCACATTTTGGTTTCTCCTTCTCTTCTTCACTGTTTAGTTAATAATGTTTCCAAAAATTCGAAAAAAAGTTCCATGAAAATTTCTTTGAAATGTACTTTTTGATACTTCATAACTTCTGCATAGTTACATAATTACAGAATAATTATGTGGTACTGAAATAATAATGAAAAATATCTCTAAAATTTAACTGGGAAGATTGTTATTATTAGATTCTCACCAAAGTCTGTGCTGTATACAGACACGGCTGGGCAGTGGCTGTTCCCCTTGGCTGGAAATGACTTGACCTGCTCATTCTTAAACATGAATTTGTTGCTTGAAAGCAATACGTGTCTTTCTGAAACCATGTTAAGTCAAACTAGGAAACATCAAACAAAAATGACATTTTTTCTGCACTCTCTCTGCAATGATGTCCTTACATTGACTGCAGAAAAAAACTTTTATCACAATTACAACAATTACTTCATGTATAAAATGTACAGGGAGTTGAGAATGTTCTATAGTAAAAATTGCAATCTCAGGCTGCAAAGTGATTTTTACATTCTGATTAGTAATGGACATCTGTGGCGTATATTATCCCTGCAAAATGCCAGCATTTCTCTGATCTCTGTACCAGAACCTGCCACATTATTCCTGACTGTATTCTGTTAGCTGATGTACTCAACGTTTTGATACATCATGCCCACACTGATGAATGCGATATGTGATACATATAGTGATGGAAAATGCCTGCGGCCTCCTATTTTTTTCATATAATCCCTTTCCTTGAATCGTGGGTGCTAGGAACTGCTGAAAATAGCTGGATAACTGTTTACTGTGTAATAGTCTGATCATGATCCTGGCAGGTACCACCCTAAACCACTCCCCCATGTACCCTGGGAGACATAGGAATGCTACTTGCATTTTCTTTCATAGAACATTTACCTCGTTAAAGCAGAAGAGATGTTAAATTCTCTGTTCTCATGACGGGACAGACAGAAGAACTCATATGACGCTTATGTTTCAACATAATCCCACCTTGTAAGGTCTGTTGTACTTTTTTTAAATAATATGCCATGTAGATTTTCCTTTATCACTGACGATTGCATGTGAAGAGCAAAGGTCCTTTAAAGCCACAATTAGCTGCCCTCTTTAACACTGATTTGTATTGCTATATTTGCGCCTACTTCTCTATAGTAGTTAATATGCAGTCAATACACCAGCTTTTATAAATAACTGTTGCTTAGAAATTGTCCTTGGATTTCAATTTGCTCTGCCTGAATGTGGCCTGTGGAAATAGAATGGTTAGGCTCTCTGTCTTCTGACGGGGTGTTTTTGTTTTGTTTTAGGCGCGACTGAGATGGTGAAGGTAATAACAGAAATGCATCCTGTTAAAAAGTGAAGCTGTGACTCGCATTGTAATGATACTCGTGGGTCCAGGGCTCCGGTTCCCAAGAGCCGTAAGGAATTCTGGGTAGGAGGCGACCAGCGGTCCAGGCAGTTATTGACAAATGTTGGGTTTCCTGCAGGTGCTCCGTTACTCCTGCAGTCTGAAGACATGGTGTTAGGTGAACTGGGATTTGTAAATTGCCCCGAGTGTTTGACTGTGGGCTCCTGCGTCATGCCCACTGCTGCTTAGGATGAGCTCCACCCATCGACCAACCCATGGATGGACCAATGTAGGGAGGAATGGATGGACGGACAGATAGAGAGGCGGATGGATACAAATGACTTTTCTTGTATATCCTACAATGCTGTTTGTTGCTATTCCCAGAATTGCATTTTTAATCAAAGCACGTTACCTTTTTTCAAAAACCATGCAGCGCCTGTCTTGTGCAAATGTTTTCACATGTTTTTGTTAATTTTTTTGCTATAGCTATATGGTGGTACTTGAAGCTTAGCAACCACTGTGGGGAATTTTGGCTTACCCCAAATCTGCAGCTTGGCAAACAAGAACAAAGCACAAATTACCCACAAGTCACATAATAAGATTCATATGTGGGAAAAGTCTCTGTATTGCTTCTTTTTATACATTATTTTATATTTTAAACTAATGAATGAAAAGAATCAGTGAAGAGGATTAATGAAAATCAGAGATGTTTCCACTGTTATGCTGGAAAACGCATCCCTGCCGTAGAATGCATACCGGTGTTCTGATGAGTTGAGCTCTTAGGGTTTTTCTGAGGGTTAGGGGGTTTTTGGGGGTTAGGTTTTACGGGTTTTTGGGGCATTAGGGTTAGGGCTATTGCACTACGGTAGACTAACTCTACAAAGTAGCTCAACTCATTTCAGATCAGCGACCAATCGATCATTTAGAGACAGGCATGCAATCTACAGAACTAGGGAGGATTCTTGACGTGGGTGGTTCAGTAAAAGGTTGCTGCATATGTTTCAGTTCTGATTTTCCAAATCTATTCTGGTAGAGTACATTTGCTTACCTTGACATAATTGTATTGAGGAAATATGTTAAACGTTCGCTTTTGCATCTGACAGCTAAGCAATGGTATAAACAATATATTTTGTTATAGCTTATGAATTATGTCTTTAACATGCCACACCTGGCGATAAATGCCACTTGAGTACATCGTGATGGTGGGGGTTGGGGGTGTCGATTGAAGCGCCAACACGGGCTGAGCGGCTCATCTAATGGGCTTATAAGACGCTTTCACCGTTGATCAGGGCGTCGAATCCTGCGCTTCCTCGGCTCACTATGATGTTTTTCTTCTTTCCCCTTGAACTTCTTCAATTGCGGAAGATTTGGAGGTCGCCTGCCGTGCCAAAGCGTGTGGGCCACGTAATGGTCTGAGGAAACGGACAGAGGTAGCCAAGACGGCAGCTTTCTGCATAGATTAAAAGAAAACATTTTTCTTTTCTCTCCGGACAATTAAATGTCCTGGCCGAGTTGCTTTCACGCTCACTCTGTTTTGTTACGATCTGTATGAGCTCTCTGTGCCATATCCGTGCTCTGCTTTGTCATGTGCATTAGTGGGCCATTATTGCATAACTTACTGCATTAGTCCAGAAAAAAAATCCTAGTGACATACATTGATTGGTGTTTTCTTCCAGAAAATGAAAATTCCATTAGAACAAATTTCCTGCCTGAGGGTATTATGTTATTCGGGGAAGTCTTATTGTAAACATTCGTCTATCCGGTCAACTGGGGGGGTTCAGGGCACAGGGCTGGGGTGCGTCTTGGATGGGGTGCCAGTCCATCACAGAGCACACACACACATAAATGCAGACACACACATACATACAGATGCACAAATAAATACAGGCTCAATAGACAATTTAAGTACTAATTACATGCATACAGAAAAAAGGTTGAAGGAATCAATCTATGGTATAGCAGCACATTGGACCTACCAGGGACATATCCTTAATTATGGTTTTCATTTTAAGATGAACTGTCTCTAACAGTCGTTTGAAGCCTTGGATGATGCTACTTAGAATTTAAGATCTGAGATCCTCTGTGAGGCAGCGAAGGGTGAGTGGGACTGCAGGCCTTCCGCCTCAGCTGCACGGCACCCTATTCCAAGCCGCGTAATGAGAGCTGTTCCCGGCAACTCGCTGAGAAATTTGCCTTTCCTCCCCTGCAATCAGCCAAGAGGGCCGGCCACCTGGGACTCGCAGTGCGAATGAAGGCAGTCGGCTTCGCACGCCAGCGGGCGCCCGTCTCACACCCATGGGGAGTGAGGCACCTGCGGGTGAGCTGAAAGGAGGATGGTGCCGTTTCCGGGGGGGGGAGGTGTCTGAGTCAGGCGGGACCCCTGCCGGTACCGAGTACCTTGGTGCTCGCATTGTGCTCGAGTCACATTTGTGCTGGCATTATGGCGAGTGAGCCCTCATGTCAGTGGATATGGAGCGTGATGTGCAGTGAGAACTAGGCAATTTTTGTTTCTTTTTTGTGTTGAACGGTGGCCAAGTCATTTAGACCTTACCCAACAGAACCCATTGGTGGTCACTGTAGCCTGACTCCACCCACAGACCTCTAAACTCACAGAGATTGGTCAGTCTGCCCTCTCCCACCAATATCATAGCACCATTTACACTGATATTCTTCAGGTATGGGTCTAGAGTAGGAGGCTTTTTTGACTCATTGCCTCATCTCTCGATGCATTTCCCCATTTAACTGTGTCAGAACAGAGGCCTAACCGGCGGATTGTCTGGGATCAAAGTGGTGCTGTGTTCGGCGTTAAGGTTTCAGAAAGTTTATCAAAGGACTGAGAAATAGAGAGGGCCAGTTCGCCTTTGCACTGCCACGGGCCTTGGGCTTGCTCATGCTCGTACGGAAGAAGGCCTTTCTGGAGTCACCGTTACAGTCTACCTCCTGGGTGCTGGTCTGGTGTCGCTTTACCTCTACGCACATATTTTTACAACCATTATTCCCTTCACGCACTGATCTTTTGAAGCACTGTCTCCTTATCATGGAGTAGCTGCTACCATTGAACAACACTGGCGATTTTACATTTTTCTTTATTGATTATTTCAATTTAATCATACAGTGGATCGCAGGTGACGAATTGGCTACAATTGCAGAAGCAGAGGTATGCGTCCACTTCAAAATGAATAAATATGTTCATAAGTAAGCAAGTAGAAATCATGATTTGTTTATACGTAGAATATGAAAAGATTATAGCACTATTCATGATGTGAGGCCCCCACACTTTGTGAGCATGTTTAAATTCTGAAAGTAAAACTTTTTTGCAATTTCTCCATGAAGGGAAATTAAAAATGAATATGTAGAATAAAGATATCCTTAGATATATGGGCCCTGACTGTTGATATTCTTCATTAGCTTTAGATGGGTAGTGCGTAGGTTTTTGGACGACGATTATGACCCAGCATGACTTGTTATAACTCTGTTACAGAGGCACCATGGTCTCGCTGTCAGGCAGCATTAGCACAAGGCATTAAGTGGCGCTTAGCGTCATGTACCGCCGGTTCGGCCTGACAGTGGAAGGCCTCCGTAGCTATGATGGATTTCTCTGCGTTCTAAAATGGCACTAATTGCAATTATGGGCCTGCAGTTACTGTCTTTTCACACTGAGCCGGACATGTTTAGTAGGCTTTTATACCAGTGGGTCAACAGGAATAGCTGACAGCCTGCAAAAGTGTGACTCTGCTAGTGCTTGTAAGATTTTCACACTCCGGTTTTTAAAATAAAATGTGAATTTCAGTTAATATTACATTACACGTTGATGTTATTGTACCATTGAAGACCGTATTAAAGTGAGACTTCTATTTTATTCCAAGTATAACTATGCACTGAAATATTGTAAGACTGTGCTATTGACTGTTGAATAATCCATTCAAAAAAGGTACATAATTATATATAATTATTATAAAAAGGGGTAACAATTAAGGGTTTTTCCCAGAATGTGATTTATTGGTTTGTAGGGGTGGCGTGGCATCGATGTGGCAGCATTACTGTCTCACACATCTCAGGCTCGGGATTCGGATCACACATCCCAGGCTCAGGATTCGGGTCACACATCTCAGGCTCGGGATTCGGATCACACATCTCAGGCTCGGGATTCGGATCACACATCCCAGGCTCGGGATTCGGGTCACACATCCCAGGCTCGGGATTCGGATCACACATCCTAGGCTCGGAATTTGGATCACACATCCCAGGCTCGGGATTCAGGTCACACATCCCAGGCTTGGGATTTGAATCACACATCCCAGGCTCAGGATTCGGGTCACTCATCCCAGGCTCGGAATTCGGATCACACATCCCAGGCTTGGGATTCAGGTCACACATCCCAGGCTTGGGATTCAGGTCACACATCCCAGGCTTGGGATTCGGATCACACATCCCAGGCTCGGGATTCGGATCACACATCCCAGGCTCGGGATTCGGATCACACATCCCAGGCTTGGGATTCAGGTCACACATCCCAGGCTTGGGATTCGAATCACACATCCCAGGCTCGGAATTCGGATCACACATCCCAGGCTCGGGATTCAGGTCACACATCCCAGGCTTGGGATTTGGATCACACATCCCAGGCTCGGGATTCAGATCATACTTGTGGTCGGTGTGCAGGGTTTGCACGTTTTCTACATGGCACATCTTTACTCCAGATACTCAAGTTTTCTGCCACAATCCAAATATATGCAGTTAGGCACAATGTCTGTAGCGTATCACTGTGTGTGCCTTGGCATTCCATCGATGTTGAACTCTAACATTTGCCTTGTGCTCCGGGGGACAGAAGCCATATTGCAAAATGAATTAGAGATTAATTGTCATTGTTGAAACACTGCAGTACGCAGTGTACAACAATGAAATGTCACCTCTGCATTTAACCCATACGTGACAATACGACACAGCAGGGGGCAGCTAATTCAGCACCCGGGGAGCAGTACTTGGGGTGATACCTTGCTCAGGGTACCTCTGCTTTGCTAGTCAGGGATTTGAACCTGCAATCTTTCAATTACAAGTGAGCTTCCCTAACTGTTAAGACACCACTGCTCACAGCCACAAACGTGTGGATAGATGGATGGATTTATTTGAAATTTATGTTGTACAGCATTTTAGTGTAATCATTATCAAGTATTGCTAAATAGTAATTTTATCCTTGTTCTTTCTGATAAACGTCTAGTATCAGATTTCGGTTTTTAAGACCTAAAATGACTTCAGCACTAAAAGAATCCTCTTATCATTATTCACTGACGCTAAAATGCTGCCTTTTTTGATGTCACCATTACATTCCCCTGTGGTCTTCCGATGGACCACATCGGGACACAGTTTGGTGTGGCCAAATAAAGCTAAGTAATTAAATTTTTAGAAAGCAGCCTTTTCTCTTTTTAAAATAAACTTCAAAAGATCACTGGAAGCTGTGTTTGGTATGAGGAGAGTGGGAGAGCACATTTTCTGTACCTCAGTCTTTTTAATGGTCAAGACAAGACTGTAGCAGATTGCCCTAATATGTTTTGATGCCATTAGATGAAATTGGTCGCCTTTTCGTGTACACATCCCATCCCTGCAGGACTGTGACTCTTTCATCATGCGACTGGCTTCCTGCAGCATGCATGGTAATTACAGAGACATAATGAGGTATTACGTAAGTGTGACACGCTTCAAAAATATTACCCAGAATGCAGTTCTAAATCACTCAGGGTTATGTTATATGAAGATTCGTGCATTCTGTGATGCTACAACTAGTCATCGTGTACAAATTTTAATAAAAGAAAACAGCTAACACAAACTTTACTTCTCCTAATTGAGCTTGGCATTACGTTAGCAACTTGCAGCAATAAATGGTACAAGGCAGGTTTTGTAGATATTTAAAATGCATTAGCAATCTGTTTAAAATTAGATTTGCCTTGTGAATTGTATGGTGTGTAATGTTTCTTTAGACCATTTTATCAGTCTCATGGATTGATTAGCTTTATTTAAGTAGTGGAAGTAGGGTATCTGGGTGAAATTGTAGGTGGTCATGGAGAGATTATGTAAGCAGGGTTAGGGTTGGATTCCCTGCCTAGTGAGAGGTGCTGTCTCCCCTTTGCGAATCTCTGTGCAAAAATTAACTCTAAATTTAAAAAAAAAAAAATTTTTTAGAATCTTATCCATTAAGACATTAGCCTTACGAGGCGTCTTAAAAATGTTAGGTTAATAGTGTCCTGTTCTGTGAGAGACAACGTGAGCTGCATGTGGACCGGAACTCCACAGTAGGTTCACTTTCTAAAATTAACACTTCAAAGAATCTGAAACTTAGTGACTATTGAGAAGTCGAAGAGTAAACTACTACTCTGTATGTTTCATGTTTCAGTTCGGTTCCCCAGTCCGGTCATTAGGTGCGTTCTACTTGTTTACAGCGCTGGCTTAAAGCAACGCGTTCTGATCCTGACCCAATACATTATGGTTAGATGCATTGCGACCTCTCACCCGGCAGCACAAACTGGAACCGCCTCCGTGACGACACAGCTTCGCCCATATTGGCTGAAGAGTATCCCAGGCAGTTCCCATGCATTATATGCTATTTCTCTCGAATATCACATAAAGCATTGAAAACTGGTTTTCAGTTAATTTACCTGGTAAAATAAAATGTAAATAAATTAAATAAATGCTCTAATAGTACACGTAATTTAGTGGTTCATTTATTTTTAGCTACTGTACTGTTGCTCTGCTTTATTTGGTTAATTGTCCAGTCTGTGAAGAATTAAGGCATTCAAAGAATTGCATTGTAGTATGACTCATTTCCTGGCACGCACAATTTATATTATGTTACAGTTGACAGTTCGACTTCTGATATTTAGATCGAGTTCTAGGTCAACCTGGTTTGTTTGACTTTCAAGAAATTTGAGTTCTAGTGAGTTCGAGAACCGAGGTACAACTATACTGTTACTAACAGTTACTCAGAGAAAATACTGGAATATTTAGGGCAAGATATGCAGAATGACAGTCAGCGCTAAATTATGTATCGATGATTCCTAAAACTTGTATATAAGTATGCCATCATGTTCCTTAGGGGAAGAAAAAATGCTTCTTTTCTTTAGTTCAGACTTTAAATTTCTGTCACAACCATAGAGAAAGTATTTCAATGCATCTGCAGTTAATCGCGATTTCTGTGATATGCAAAAAGTTGCATTAAATTAGGCCTTAAGCCCATGTGTACTAAAATAAATATACTTTATGAACTGAGTTCCACGCTTAAAAACGGGTCCAGTAAACAGTTACTAAGTTAAAACATGTGGTGACCGATTATTTGCACTGTTAAATATGAATGAGCGGATCCACATTTTTTAAGTTCCGATTCGATTCCGATACTCAACTGTCGATACCAATACAGAGTCTGATACGAGCTCTTTTAACTGTGATATTTTATTATATATAATTATTCTCTCTCTCTCTCTCTCTCTCTCTCCCTGTCTCTATACACTCACCTAAAGGATTATTATACCAGTCTGCACAGTGGTAACAAGGCATGATGGATCCATGTTCTCATTCTGTTTATGCCAAATTCTGACGCTACCATTTGAATGTCTCAACAGAAATCGAGACTCATCAGACCAGGCAACATTTTTCCAGTCTTCAACTGCAAATTGTAACCTCTTTTTCCTATTTGTAGTGGAGATGAGTGGTACCCGGTGGGGTCTTCTGCTGTTGTAGCCCATCTGCCTCAAGG
>JABFDZ020000040.1:12945288-12964745 GCA_019775955.2 Pollimyrus isidori | reverse complement strand
GCAGATTGTGAAATACTCAGACTGGCCCGTCTGGCACCAACAACCATGCCACGCTCAAAATTGCTTAAATCACCTTTTTTTCCCATTCTGACATTCAGTTTGGAGCTCAGGAGATTGTCTTGACCAGTACCACACCCCTAAATGCATTTAAGCAACTGCCATGTGATTGGCTATTTAGATAATTGCATTAATGAGAAATTGAACAGGTGTTCCTAATAATCTTTTAGTAATATATATATTACGAGTATGTTTCATGTTCCTCCCCCCGTTTTTACATCTTGTTTTTAACGAATCCTTAAAATGCCCCACAATTGTTCTCCCACTGGCAACATTGTAACTTGCACTTTGTTGCGACAGCAGCCCCTCAAGCTGTAGCGGTTGCACAAAATAGCCCAAGTCCCAAACCATCCATCACTGTTTTTCATAGTATCCGCCTTGTGTCTTGCACGCTTGCACGTGATTTATTTAGTGGCATTTTCCACTAAACGCTTCTCCCACATCTCAGAACTTTATTTGTATATTGCTACTAGTTGCTGCTAAAATCATAAAACACTCCCATCGCTTATGAACAGCAAAAAAAACTTGTGGCAGCTTTAGCTTTCAGCTTGAAAGCCGCAAAAAACATGTCTAAAATGGTTAAGAGCTGCCGTGTGATTGGTTGTGCAAATAGATTTAACACAAAATAGGAGCTGTCTTTTTAGGGACTGCCAGAAACAAAATGAGTAAGTATCGGAAGTGAATCGGTCACATATGGCCGATACCCGATCTGTCAAATAGGTCTGGGTCGGCTGATACCAACCTGATATGTGCATCTCTGCTGATAACATTGACTGTAGTGGGGTGTAATATTCTCTACAGCATTTCTCAGCCAAGCTTGTGAAAACACGGAGCTCACCTTTGAAGTGCACTGAGTCCTCATTTCACCTACGGCCTGTAAGCGAAGTGCCTGTATATTTAGATGTTGTCAACACCACAGATGTCTTTGTTTCTATCCGTGACCAGATGGTAACAGGGGAATTTAGGCGCCTCTCACCTAATGTTTATTCAGCTGCCTCTGCAGTAATGATTATGATTTAACAATCTATCCATCCATTTCCTGTAAGCACACATCATAGGATCACTGCAGCCTGAAGCGTATGCCTTGGGCAGGATGCCAGTCTGTCACAAGGTGTGTGATCGGTATTCACACACGATGCTTTGCCTATGGCACACGGCTTTGCACTGGTCGGGGGGGTGGCCACTGGAAAGCAACACTTGGGGAGAACATGCAGACTCCAGACAGAGCCGGGAGCCAGACTCAAACCCAAATCCCATGAGATATGAAGTTGCAATAAGAAAGCAATAAATTATCATGCAGAATGCTTACACTTATGTAACAGGAGTGTAATTTCAAGATTTTTTTTTGTTTAATTCAAATAGATTTACTTTGATCTTGTTCACACAAAGTTCAGTTCAAAAAGAATCCTTTTTCCGGAAAGTCTGAGAAAGAACTTCCTGTTCAAGGTATCTTCAGAGGTACCTGATAAGTCATTAATCAGGGAAACGTTAACAGATGGCCTGAATTATGTAATAATATATACAAAAACATTGGCCCCTGCTTTTTCTGGGATTAATTGATATCATGGTCAAGGGGATGCCGGAGACTCATTCTACGGGCAGCATAGGGCACAAGGCTGGCCCACTTGTCATCCATCATCGGGGCCCTCTGGGCATTGCTGAGATGTCTGATTGCTTGTAGTAAGTACATGTCTGGTTTGTGGGTGGTACCCGGCATGTGACAAGAAGCACACACAATCTCTACACAAAAAAAGTTAGTTGTGAAAATTAACTGGTATTTATTCTTGTTTGTAGAAAAGGGATGTGAATCTCCAGTGAATATCCCTTTAATAGCAGCTAGTTACCCTTGAATTTCATCGCTAATGCTAAACATAGGAGTATCATATTTCAGATAACCAGCAGTTGCTCTGTGTGGATTGTCACGTTTCCTCTCACCTGTAGTGGGTCTGCGTGCAGCAGCATGGCATCGAGCGCCATCCCTTTCGGACTGAGCGGCTCTCCTGCGGGGGCTGTTAGCGCCTGCCGTGCGGCCTTCCTGCCTGGCCACAGAGATAATAAGACAGGCTCGCTTTCTGCCAGACACTTGGTCAATATTGTTCTTCATGCTCGGAGTGAGACGCCCGCTTGTGCGCGATGGATGCATGGCCTGAATTCGTCTGAGCTGCACCCCCCCCCCACCCAATGGGCCCTGCAGAAAAAGACAGCAGTGCGGCAGGTAAGGGGATTTCTGATGGAACTCACAGCATCTAGCATAAGAAATGAAAGGGTCATTTTAAGGGACACTTCAGGAAATGTCTTCCCCCACCCCTGGAACCCTAGAAAGCTCTGCTTTACTGATACGTATGACCACAACGATCAATTAAAGAATTATGTGGTCGACTGTATTAGGCAAGAGAATGGCGTAATGACAAAAATAGAATAAATTGAAAAATCATTCACTCTCCAAACTACAGAAGATCTTTCTTGAGAGAGTTTTTTACATAAGACATGTATTTTTGTTAGTGTCTGCCTGTGACTTTAATCTCATTTTTGGACAGTTTGGAGTAGCAGTCAAAGAACTGGAGTGACCATTCTGTTCTCCAGAGGGAAATTAGTGTTGCATTCTTAATAAACCAGGATTGTTCCTTTAAATATTGAGCAGTGTGACTTAGTAAAGGTGTGGGTGTAGATTGTTATATAAACAAACCTAAATTAGAAAGAATATTCTGTACTGCTGGTTTACAAGCCATTTCTTTCAGCCACGTGGGGCTCCGGCCACGTGCTAAAGGTAATAAGATGGAGACTTTTATTCATCGGGTGCTTGGTCAATATTGTTCTCTGTGGTGAAACAGAGCTGCCTGCTTGTGTGATAGATGTGTGACCTGAATTTGTCTGGGACCAGCCTCTGGGGCCCCAGTGAAGATCATGAGCTTCAGCAGCAGGTGGGGAATTTCCTATGACACGTCTATGCTTAGGAAACCGATGAAGACCCAAAAAAAAATGACTATGAATAATAGACGGCTACATATAGCTGCTCTGCAATAGAGGGGTTTTTACAACGTCTCATATTTTTAAAAACACCTTTATCTCCATGCAGGTTCAAATCGATGGAGGAAAATGCTGCCTAGTTTGTTTTGCGATTAATTATATGTCATTAAACATCTCTTTTGTTAGATGAAATCTTAACATTTTAATTCATGTCTGTTTAATTAATCTTGTCGCTTTTAATAACCAGTCCAATCGGTTTTACAAGGGGGCAAAGCGGCTTTGAATTGTCAATAATTACAGACAGAGGTTGTTTTACAGCTTCTGATGTCAGCAAAAACCCAGAGTTTCATTACCTCCCAATTACATAATTATGGACTGTGTATAAATATCTGTGATGTAAATACATTTTATGGGGGCCTTTGGCATAATTGCTACTAAGTAAATTAATACAAGCAATAAAACAAAAGCTTAAATGATACAAGAGAAGAAAAAAAACTGAATAGAATACAGGTTCTGTGATCCTTTGTTTTATGTACAATATTTAATAATGTAATATCACTATAATGTGGTCAACTCCATTTACTCCAAGTACTCATATTTAAAGAGAGAATTGCAAGCTTATGTTTATGCAAAGTCATCTGCATGTGTGTGTTTAATGTTTTTGCTAACTTGTAAACCTTGGCTGCTTTAGAGATATTAGGACAGAAATTCGAGTTGGTGGTTTGCTGTATGGACCGAAAATTACAGAGTCAAAAGGGATGGGCCACAAATCTAGCTATGTGCACTTGCATAGCGGGGTGTGTGTGTGTGCGTGTGTGTGTGTGGATACTATTTATATCGTATTGAGGGGACAAAATATTACCTACAAACAAATAAAGCCCTGTTATTTTGACGTTGCAGGGACCTTTTTTCAGTTCCAAAAATGAAGTCTTGTACAGTATTAGGTTATGGTTTAGGTTAAGTGGGTAGGGATTAATGTTAAGGATTAGAGCTTTCCCGATGGAAATGAATGGAGAGTTCCCACAAAAATACTGTTACAAACCTGTTTGTGTGTGTGTGTGTGTGTGTGTGTGTGTGTGTGTGTGTGACAGTGGGCAAAATAGCAGTGCTGGTGTCCAAAGCTGGCAAATGGATTGGTGGCTGTTTCAAGCTGGTTTGGGCCACGTCCAGCATCTAAGCCTGATCCAGTCCTGACCTTGTTCTCTGCTCTCATACCCGTCGGCTGCTTTGGCACTCCATTCATCTGCCTGTGTGCACTTGTGTGTGTCTCCCAATTTTCCTTCTGCTTGATAATGACGGAGGGAGCACAGGTGAGCGCCGAGGGAGGGTGTTGTCATGGGCCAGGGGCTCGAGAAGCAGCCGCAGCTGATGGGCTAATAAGCAAGAATAGAGGAGAAGAATGAAGCAGAAATGAGCAGCCGCAAGGGGCCACCCTGGAGAACGAAACAAGCAGATGGCAATAACATAACATGGCGAGGAGGCAAGCGTAGATCTGCGAGCACAGAGCGCCTGGAGAAGTCAGCCCTGACGCTCTTAAAAAGAAAGACACCCAGGGAGGATATCTTAAAGAAATTGCTTTAAAAAATGGCCAATACTTGAGTTGGACTGCATAGCAGAATGGGAGTAAGCTATGGCAGTTTGACTGATTAGCTGGGGGAAGAGGGGCCACCGACAGACTCTGAGGTCAGTTTGAGAATGAAGAATCATAATTAGCCATATAGATTTCTATAGCAACAAAGCGGTGAGTAAATAGGCATGTGGAGAAGGTTTTCCTGACTGGAATGTTTATGTCAGCAGGGATCAGATGATCGTGCCTGGTGCTCTCCACACCTGATGTTCATAACGTCACTCTGTGGGACATATCCGGGGCAATTCTAGGGTTTTTTAGGAGGGCTCATAAAGTATACAGAGGCTCCAGCCTTATTATTAACCAATAATATATTCTGAATGGATGAATGACAGGAGAGGGACACTCCTGGGGCCAATCAGCTTTCAGCTGGGGCCAGTGCCCCTATGGCCCCCACCCTTGTATACCCTCATATGATTGTATAACTTCATTGTTCAGCTGTGATTTAAAATGGTGTATAAAATGTAACCAAATAGCAATGAAAATGAAGAGCACTGGAAGCTTAATATCTGCTGATGTCCCCAACTAGAAAGGTAGAAAAACAGGCTGGTGATTCAGAACATATGTACCTGGCTAATGAAGTGACTGGGGTTAAAATGTGAGCTGGACTATGTGTATGACCTGATCTGTGGGACTTTCTTTTATTGCTCTTGGTGCTCTAGCATAATTGCTGCTAAGACTTCCAGTATGATTCCCTGACTTCTTCAGAAACCAAGCCAAAACCCTAGCTTTCCATTCCTTTCAGTCAGTGGGGCATCTTCACATGGTTATCAACTGAGTATCATCACAAGACATGCATGTTTTCCGGCTGTGGGTTGGGGGGAAGAGTTGCAAAAGGCAGTCAGAATAAATATTGTCCCAGCTATTGAAGCCGCCCCTATTAATGCCTTCCCCTAATTTACCTAATGCCATCAAGTCAGCAGAGTCAAACGCTGTAATTAAATTTAATACCCTGCATTGGGACGCTGTGACCCGAATGTGCGGCTGTAGTAGGAGGGAATTCTCACATGCCGTGGTCAATGCCAGCACGCATACTAATATTGCCCCCCCAGGAGAAAACTCGGTAAACCCAACCAAACAGTGGCAGCCATTTTCCAGCAGATCCGGAGAGATGGTAGAGGCGTGCCAAGCCATCAGAACATCACGGAACTCTACGAGCAGCATCTGTCTGAAAGCCGAAAGGCGTCACGGCAGCCGACTACCAATGATGATGTGAGAACATTTGTTGAGTGTTCATCTACATTTCTGACTCGTTTAATGAAAGAAGACTTTTCGGCAGCTGCCTGAACGCCTGATTGACGGCAAATTTCTTGCCTTTGTTATGCATGATTCCATTAATTTGACACTGAGAGCTTTTGTTTTATCGCAGTAATTAACCATGGTCGGCACCATATTCACTTTCTTTCATAAGACATATTCAACATTCTCATGCTGCCTGATACCAAAGTCATTTAATATCTAAAGCTTAATTTTTTATTTGCTTTGAGTCACGATCTCTGCCAACTGTAAAGAAAAACATTATGCAAATACAGAGATGTTTAAGAAGTATTTGAATGGGCATACCCATTGCTGGCCAGACATTCCTTGTATTGTTGTTTTGTTCTGCTTGTATGCCCTCCACAGATACCCCATCCGGGGGCAGCTATTTGGTCCTTATCAGCTTAGACCCCTGCAGTCTTTGCACATCACCAGTAAGGCTGCGAGAGCTGCTTTCACCACAAGGGAACCTTCCAGAACAATGGAAACTCTACCTATCCTGCTTATTGTCTCTCCTAATTTTTCAGTTGATCCCTTTTTTTTTTACTAAACATTGACAAGGAGACACAGCCATCTTGGTCTTGGTCTGTACACCCATCTTTATTGTTAGTATACTCTGCACCTTATATCTATATCTATACTTATGCCAATTTGCTCATCTTCTTTCTCATAGTGCATTGCCTACAAATTACTTATTGTTCACTTATTTGTATATTGCACTGTCATGTCCTGTATATGTGCTTTTTATTTATGTTTTTATGCATGTTTTTGTTCATTAGTTCTACACTTAGTTTAACCAATTCCACCTTGAGCAGTGACCAATAAAAACATCCATCCTTTGTGCTGTCTCTCCTGTTGTGCCCTCCTGTACCCAACCCCTCTCTCTGCAACTGTGGCACAAGAACTTCATTGTTCTTCACCAAAACCTACATTCAACAACACATGAACAATTAAAATGACAAATATGAAGATATTGCACTTATTCCACTGCTTAGTTGGTGTGGGGACACTTCAAATGTGGGTGGGTTTTTTTTGTATAAAAAAAGGGTATTATTCTTTCCTACATTTGTAATAGAATAACTCTTGCATAGATTATGATAGAAATAGATTTCTTTTTTGCTCTGCTTGCTGACATGTGTTTGAAACAAATAAAATTGTTTGCAGGGAACAGAGGCACTCAGGGCCTGAGTTATACACTTTCAAATGGTTTTTCAAAAACAGAAAAGCAAAAAAGCGCAGACAATATATGCAGTAATATTAATCAATTTCAACAGTGTTTTATGAAATTTCAAAAGGTTTCCTTTAACCTAAACACAGATCAACCACATTAGTCTTACATTCACTTTGAGAAATGACAACTTAATTGCAGTTGGTATAATTTACTTTATGGCACAATGATTGTCATGCCAGTGACAGAATCACTGGCGACAGGGAAGGTCTATGCACAGAGACCATTCTCTAGTATTGTGTAAACTTGACGACCCTGAATTTTATCATAATGAAAATGAAATTAAACTGAGTGCTGCATAAATCTATCTTGACTAGGACTCAGAGCAGTGGGTTAAAGAGACAGATTTCACAAATATAGTCTAAAACAGCAGCAAAACTGGGCCATCCATCCACAATGTCAAGTTTCCTAAAGGCAGCAGCACAGGTAACCCATGGACTGCTACCTGGATGGACAGCTCCAGTTTCAGTGGCACAAAGGGCAGTGCAGAACACTGAAAATGCAGCAACAGGCACCAAGACCCAAAAGTCTAGAGTTTTGTACGCAACACAATACAGAGTGAAATCAAATTGAAAATTTATTTTTAATTTTAAAAAATAGAATGAATGGCGAGAAATGAAAGTTGCAGCTTATATTGTTGACTGAGAAAAGGGCCTCCCTCACTCAGTAGATACAGCTAACAGGTTTAGGCTCTGGTGGTGGAAGAATATTCCCTGCTAAGACAGGCCCTGCATCTGCAGAACTCTCTCGGCGTGTGAGTGGGTTGAGCCTCCCCTGTTGGTCAGACACTCCACAGTGACTGTTCCTCACCTCCCCAGCAATCTTTCCTAGTGTCTGCAAAGAAATACTTACATTCATTCTTATCTGATTTCCCATCTGAAGGTATGGGCAGTGTACTGTTTTGCCAGCGCTGATGCACTTTCACTCTGGATTTGCCCAGAATCACTGGGGTCACAGAGGTAGGTCAACCAGAACTGGCGAAGGTCTGTCATGTCCACTGGGTTGTACACCAAGGTTTGTAATTTTATTTTTTTAGGGACTCTCCTTTCATTTCTAAGGGGAAAACTCTAATCTCAACGTGATGACCTTAACCCCTACCTAGCCTAACCTTAACCACAAGGAACCAAACATAGTACAAGACATTTTTAGTTTTTTGATTGCAGTCACATATCTTTGTGGGGACCTGACAAATTGTCCCCACAATGTCAAAATATCAGGTTTTTATTACATTGTGGGGGACATTTGGTCCCCCACAATGTAGTATAAACCTAATTCTCACACACAAAATATAAGAACACATCCTAAAGATACAAATATGGCTGCATTGAACACCATGTGATAAAATACCATTGCCCCTGTCATTCATACCTAGATTCAGATAGATAGCTCTGGTCTGTACTGTCATTTATATACACAAACAGTAACAATACATTAGCAGCTATCAGCAAAGGTTTGTCCGACTCTTGCGAGCAAAACACAGAAGAAAACGGCCTCTTCACTGCCCACTAACCAAATACACCTGCTCACCTGCACCACTCGCTCCTCCAGTCCAGCTGTGATGAACAGATCTTTCATCTCCATGTTGAGAGTGAAGCTGGCCCACACTGGGTTCAGCAGGTCCTGACATAACCTATAAGTGACAGCGTCCGGCTTCTTGACACTCAGTGATGGAGATGAGCACTTTACACTTGGTTACTGTTGAGGATCTAGACTGTAATCCCTAGATAACTGGCCATCTTGGCTCTGATATCATAGGATTATACAGTCAGTTCTTTGAGGTTCTGTGTTGCCTTTTCATACACCCATCTTCTCTCCAGTCACGTTTTCTAAGATTGAGGTAGACGTTGTACGTAAGGGCTTGCTGTCACTGGACAGCTATGTGTGAGATATCTGGTCAAGCTTACCGAGGGTTGGTGATTCATCACCAGCATCATCCTTTGAGTGAGCCTCTCTTGTTTCTTCCTTATCCTGCTGTACAACCTCTGATGGGTTTGCTCACAGCTGAAAAACAGCATGTAACACTAGTATTAAAGCCTTACTAAATATAAAAGAATGATCCTCCAGTTCTCTTGACCATATGATTGGTATTAGCAGGTATCACTTTTATTCCGGTTTTGCAGTATTTACGGTTTTGATCAGTCAATGCAGTCTTGATATAGTTAACCTGTCATTAAAGTGAAAAAAGCAAGGCCATTATCTTTGGTTTACTTTAGCTGCGGTTTACTTTGTTGATGGGGAGGAAATGGCCTCTTTCACTCAGCAGCCACAGCAAACACGTTTGGACAGGGTTCTGGATACTGGAGAACATTTCCTGCTAAGATTTGAACGCCATCTGCACCTCTCTTGGGGTACAAGTGGGTTGACGTCCTTCCGTGGGAGGAACAGAGAGTGTTTCAACCTGACCTGCAAGAGGAAACTGCTGTTAGAATTCCAACATGCTTAGCCTGTGTGTCATATTCCACTATAGCAAACTGGAGGATCACAACCCAACATGTAATGTATACTCACCCAGAGCGCTGTGGGTCATATTCCAGGGGGTGGGGCAACCGGTGATTTCTTCCATCCCTGACAAAGATACATTATGACTATTTACCTGCTGATTGGTACTTGTTCAATTAGATAACTATGTATTTGCTGCTGAGTAATCACAGGTGATTCATAAATGTAATCAAATGTGTAGTGCTGGCTATAGAAGTCAGGTTGTTAAAGAGCCTGGTATATCTTACTTGAAATATTAATTCTTGGGCTGTTAATGGCTTTAAAGTGTCTTAGTCTTTAGCTTTGATGGGGCTCCTGGAATTGGCTAAATAATGAAGCATCGCTACACTGACCTGTGCGCAAGCAGGAGGAAACCCTGTCTGAAGCAGACGTTCTCCTCCTGCCAGGAGAAGGAACCGCTCCACATATTTGCCATTGATTACATTGCTAGTTATGTGTACCAAATTTTTCTGGGGGCCCTAGGTTAACATGGGTGAGGGGCCACCTGAGTGAGCTGTTTTTTGGAGCTAAAAGAGAAATGAGAGGGAATTAAAAATTATGGAACATCAATAATATGCTAATCAAAGCGCAGGCTGCCAGCGGAAAAACTTACTGATCAGGGCGGGGGGTGGAAAGTGATGTCAGTAACATTAGCCATTCAGGGGGAGGGGGTGTTATTCCAATATATTATTATAGATTATAATAATTTAACCGAAATTGTTAAATAAATAGTTTGGAGTGGACATTAGATCTATGTGTTTTGTTGCTAAAAAAAAGTGCCAATCAGCCGGGGGCAGCCTAGAGTGTGGGGTCTGGGGTTGTTGCCCACAAATTCCCTCTCAGTGGGGAACCCTTTACTTTTGCACTGGATGTTGACAGTGCTGCCAGAGCTGCCTTGGTACTGTGGGCGATCTGGTTTTTGATTTTAGCCTCTGCAAAGGTAACTTCAGACATTGGTGGTATTTCACAGAGCATAGCAGTGTAAGGAGGTTGGGGGGGGCGCGGCCCTGGGGCTTGAGAGCACATCCTCCCGGTTCGCTCTCTCCACCAACAGTTCCTCCTTGTTGCTTTCTGCGGGGCCTGGCAGTCTGCTGGGCATGTCAGTATATCCCCTTAATCTGACCGACACAGCATGCGGCGTTTCCACCACAGCCGGATCCAGTTCCACATTGTTGCCCCTGCTGCTTGCTGTGGAATGACCAGGCAAACACAGTGATGACTGGCTCTCCAAAGGGGCTGGTTTCCTGTCCCTTTCAGACATCACAGCCAGTGACCTGCAATTAAAGCAAATTAATGCTCATTATTTCTTACCATAATATAAAGTGTTGCGACATATGTCTTATGCATGTACTTATATTTTTTGATAAACATTCAACACATCAACAAACAAAGAGGCAACTCTGTTTTGTATCTTCTCAGTAGCAGTGCTGCCAGAATGCTCCTCTACTCCAGGCAGGGAACTGGGAGGGAGGAAAAATGTGCATCGACTGTCAGTCTCTGAGTGTAAAGTTTTCTTTGTCCACTGGTACAATAACAGCAAGAGCATACGTCTCTCAGTCTTAAAAAACTCTTTTGATCTTTTCGAAACATGAAAGGATTTCATTCATATTCTGCATGCCATAAAGAGTATTCTGCATGCCATAACTTCTGTATTTATGTTGACATCCACCTTGGAACAGCTGAAATATCATTCCCTGGAAGAAATAGTCATGTGTGTTTACAATCATATTTTCACATATGATCACACATTTGGGGTTGCACAGTGGTGCAATGGGTAGCACTGTTGCCTCACACCTCTGGGATCAGGGTTCGAGTGTCTTCCTTGGGTTCTGAGTGTGTGGAGTTTGCATGCTCTCCCTGTGCCATTGCAGGGTTTCTTCTGGGTACTTAAGTTTCCCCACCACAATCCAGAAAAGGTTCACTGGAGCTACCAAATTGCTCACAGGTGTGAATGACTGGTGTGTGAATGTGCCCTGTGATGGGTTGGCACCCCCATCCTGGGTTGTTTCCTGCCTTGTGTCCATAGGCTCTGGATGGATTTCACATTAATTCAACAGAGCTTAATTTCAAAGGCCATGTTTTAAGTGATAATTTGTGATTTAGTGATTATTACTAACTCATCATTAGTTACTGTGGAACTGCTCTGACACTCCAGAGCACCTGTATTCATGTCCATGTTTATTCTTTCTGTAAGATTCTCTTATATGTAGCAGATTCAACACCAGAATTTTCCTCTGCTCTTTCTGAATGATGGAGGAGAATTAATTAGTTTTATCTCATCAGTCTCCCTTTATTACATTAACTTTTTCATACTGTTTCATAATTTCATGCTTCTTTCTCTCAGTGAGAATAAAACCATGATCATATGAAAGCAAATAAAACCATATAGGTCAAACCAATTGTGGCTGCCCCAATTCTCATTATAATACTCTAGTTATACACAGTCACATAAAGGTGGTCATATGCAATTTTCAGAAGCAAACAAAGGGATGCTTGGGTATGCTGACGAATAATTACTGCAGTATTTATAGGAGCAATGCAGTTTAAGTATATGGGTACAACATGTCATAAGTACTGCAGTCAGCTACTGACTGTTGTATGTATTTTTTCCATATAATATGTACACTAATTTGTTAAATTATACTATGTCTTGTGTAAACTGATATACATACATTAACACAACAATTTAAAAAATGAAGATTTGGGATACAGATCTTTTAAATGTTTGCAGAAGAAAACTGTTTTTCTGTTAAAATTGGCGAAAAATTGTCAGAGGCATATTGACCATATATGTTAAAGTACTTTTACTCTGAGAATGTGTTACCTGCAGTATCCTAAGCTTTTTTCACATTACCGCGCCAGCAGTTCAGCCTCTTTCCTCAAGCCGCCAGGCCGCTAAACACCAAGTGACCTGCATCCATCCCCCGACTACATACCCCATTTACACATTACTGTTCATATACCACATTTCTGCACTTTGTCAGCATACTAGTATCAATTTGCACATCCTTATCCTCAGACTGCTTTGGCTATTTAATGCTTATTTATTGTTCACTTATACTTAAATTGCACTATCTTCTTGTCCCATGATGCACTGCTTTTTGTCCTCTCATACGCCTGTCCCCTACATTGCAACTGTGGCACGTAAACACATGTGACAATGAAACTTGACACCTGGTACTGCTGATGATTGCATCAGTCACGGCCAGACCCAAAGCCTCCAGCCTCGGCCTGCCATCAGAAGCGTGACCACCCAATGGCGGAGAGCACCATGCCGCTTTGGTCATGCTGATGAGGTCCCGTCGACCTTTAATGACCCCCGTCAGCCTGCCGCTCAGAGGTAGCCCTGTCTGGGCCGAGGGACCCGTGGCGGCAGAGGGGCCGGTGAGGTCCGTGTGACCTTTACGGCTGCCTCAGCCAGAATCCGCGTGAACTTTGATCAGAGGGCCATTGTTCCCAGTTGGCTTTTAGCAGCCCTGATTAACCATGGAGAAGAAGAGGGCCTGACATTCTCTGTCCGAATGATGCAACAGATCAGCACACTGCACAGAAATCGATATTGATGAGGGATCGTTAATCCAAGGACCACTTTTAATTAATCTTTTATTCTTGTTTTAATAAATTAGTAACCAACAAGAAACTGGAATGATTTCACTTTATGCAGATACTTTAATTGTCCTTCAAATAATTTATTTAAGGCATTGCTTTGTCTGTTACAGTGTCTTTAAGCTGCTTTCCATGACAATCAGCTTATTGATCAAAAATGTTCAGTGATATATTGCTTTGTTAGTATAAAAAATGCCCAGTGACAGAACCCCCATCCTGGGTAGCTAATATAAAAACTGCCCATTGGTTGAATGCTGATCCTGGGTCGCTAATACAAAAACTACCCAATGGCAGAAATGCACCGTAATCATTCCCATAAAAAAGAAAAGGGAGCTGGCCTTATTGTCTATATACTGAGCCTTTGCTTAATGTTAGAAAGCCTTAGAAATGCGGGCAGGCCTTTCTCTTGGCACCACTAATTACTTTTCCATGATAAAAATCATTTTTACTGGGGAGCTCAAGTGAAATAAACCAGAAGACGGTTATCAGGGCTGATAAAGATTTCTTAAATAGGCCTATTCAAACACTAGTTATTCCTAATAGTTCCTTCTGTGCCCACAGGCTAAACTGTTGTGTTGGCTCTGGACACCATTAGATTATATTGAGGGGAAAAATGGCAGGATAGTTAGTGAGCACGTCTCTGGATAGATCTCCCTGCGTCCTCATCACATGAGTCGCCCATGAGAGATGTGGGGCAAGGGCTTTACACAATTTTAAATTGACAAATGTAATAATTATGTGCTAGCTCTGTTTCCCTTACTCCCCCCCTGCAGGTGGAGGTAAATAATGAGAGACATTAAGGGTTTTTTCCACATTAAAGCAGGCATTCATTATGTCTTGGCCCGGCAGGCCCCGTTATATACATGGTATGCTGACAAAGCTCTCCTCCTCTCTCCCCCCTCCTGTCTTATCCCCTGTTCACAGGCCAGATTGACGTGCCCCCCCACCCCCACCTCGTCCTGGCACCTGGCTGTATCGAGGAGGATCAGCTGTCTCCCAGTAACCTGCCCCCATCCCACCCCACATAGAGATTCAAGAGCAGATTGCATCTCATATCCGTAAGTTTCCCTTAAAAGCAGAACTGTGCTACTAATATCTGTGTCAGATTTTCAAGTCAGCATTGTATTCAAATAATAAAGACTTCTGCAATATAAGAATAATTCTAAACCAGTGAATGGTTCACATATTTATTTTTTTACTATAAAAAGACTCCTCAATCAAGCCAGCATAATAGCCTCATATGATCATCAAATTTCCTATATAGCTATAGCAAGATCAGTATGCATGAACATGCATGACTAGTGCAGTTTCTGAGAGCTAACATGTACACCACACTTGCCGCTGGAATCAGAGGGCAAGTTGAGCTTCTTCCCATAGACGTATAAGCACTGGTGTGTTTCAGTCAGGATCACTTGACAGTTTAGAGACAGAATGATCTGCCTCTGCTCTATCATTTACTGACTTTCTACGGAACAGAGGTACCTCTCCTTGAGATGTCGGTTCTCTTTGCCGGATAATACAGGTATTAATCTGACATAAGTACATGATGATTATCCTGTTTCCACCAATACTGTACTGGTGCTGGACTTTTTCCTAATCCGGAACTGGTTCCACGTGTCTCCACCACAAGAAAAACGACCCTGGGGCCAGAAAAAAAACAGCTCCAGCATGGCACCATAGTAAAGTTGGTCTTAGACCTTGGAACCATTAGGTCAACGGAAGTGGGACTGACTAAAGCATCCAAATAAACAAAAGAAAATAATCAGAGTAAGTGCCATATTAACACCAGTAAAAGTATTTGCCAAAGCATCGCATGAAGGTTTCCTGCGGCTAATTCAATTTATGTTACATCACCGTCAAATCAATGATGGAAAAAAAAAATGAAAAAGGTTATGTGGCTGTCGATTTGAGAACATTCACTGTGAATTATTGATGCTGCTTGATGTTATTATTAAAATCAGACTTCCTCCGTAACTTGTAGTGTCTTTAAAAGTAAAAAAAAACATAGATAAAAGCAAAGAATTTTCTTACTCCATGTCTCCCGTGACAGTTTGTTTGACTTTGTTTGATTGTGAAGTTAAAATATACAAACAATTCAGCCTCATATAAGAGAAGCAATATTCTGTATAAAAGGGCACAATATGGACGTACAAGAGGACATTTTATCTCAGTACTGTACTCTCACTTCCGCCTATGTAATGTTACTGTTCCATTCTTTTTTGAAACCAGTAGAAATGCAGGCAGGTTCTCAAAAGGCACCAATTGAGAGTCAGCCCAGCTCCATTGCCACTGGGAGCAGATCCACACTGGCGTCATCTCTACTAAAAGACACAAAACTTGAAAGTCACATACATGGTATTTGTCATTCACATGCATGTTTCGTTGGTGCAAATTGCTCTCTGTTGCCCATTTATTTGCTGGGACATACTATGGTGTGACATGCATTTTTCAGCACAAAACCAATATTTGAACATATTTTTTTTTTGTCTATAATATTGGTTCTACTCCCCACAGCTGGTAAACGATTCAATTGTACTTTGAGGTTGATTAACAGGAGTACTTGAAGGTCTGGGCAGAAATGCATGCTGTTGCTTTCTGGTATTAATGTTGGACAATGTTATTTCTTTCCAGGGCAGGCAGGCATGGTAAATTTCCCCCTTGAAGCACATTATAGCCCATAATGCAGCAACCGAGTCCTCCATCTCAGGACCATTGAGGGTATTTGAGATTCATACAGCTGCCTTGGGGATGTGGTTGAACTCAGCAGATGACGGTCATCTTGGAGGGCGTTGGGTGTCAGTTTCAGGACCGCGTGAGGCCGCTGCTTTATTATTTGGCTCGAGATTAAAATAAATTTTAATTTTACAGTGGGGGACTGAAGGAGAACATAAATCACCTCGATAGTTTATCGCCAAGTACGTCAGCGGGCATTAATGGCTGACGGTGAGCAAGGCAGACGTGACCAGCGCTGATAAATGTCTGCTATTGTTTCCCAGGACATGGCTAATTTGGGACTTCTATGTAAAGAACAAGATGCCAATACAAAGGTCTTTAGTCATCTGGCTGGGCTAATTTCTTCTTGATTTCTACTGAAGGGGGAAGCTTTTTTTCTCTCCTCATTGAACTTTGACAGCAATTATCTAAATTTGGTAGCAAGACATGTACGCTGTCGTGTGAAATAATGCAGCTCGCTGTCAATTTTATTCCATCTTCTGGTCTTTCCATGTATGATCGCTTGCTTTTGTCTGATTTTGACATGGTTGACACCGATCTCTATAGACCTGACCAGGTGACCACATAAGGGAGACAGAGACTCGAGTGAAGTAAGTAATAAAGTGTAGAGAAAACTTTTCCTCACAATTTAGCTAAAACAATAGCAATTAATATTATGCCATTGTACTTGTTCTGTGTGCAACATGATGTAAACATGTTTTTCTAGGTGTCTCTTCTGAAGAAGTTCTGGCAGTTGTGGTAAAGAACTTCCTTTTAGAGAGGGACGTTTACTCTGGTCAAGATTTTTTTCACACCACATGCTCCATATTTTTTTTCCTAATCACTTCTGGCCATCTGTTGACTCAGCTGATGAAGGTGATAGAGCTTTAGATCTCTCTTACACTGCAGAAGACTGAGCTGGATTTTTCATCTGTGGAGAGGATGTGATATTCCTGGTGGTGGTCGGCCATTAGAGGGAGCTCCAGCCCCTGCAAGAACCCAGGTGAGTCAATGCATACATGTTGATGAAGAGATGGTGAAGGAGGGTATGTGTATTTCCACGGATTACAGAGGACAGAGGCTGTGAAGGTTTCTAACACAGGGGGGCGAACAGGCCGTGCTATAGCTGACATAGCCTCAAATGTATGCATGAAGTGCTGCTCTTTTGGCCCGTGTTGCAGTGTGGCATCACAGCCTGCGCCCCACCCTCGGCGTGTATCCACATGGTGTGCCAACCCACCGATCAGAGAGATTACCGGCACCGTACAGGGCATGCAGGCAGAATCAGCCCCCATCTCTGCTGATGGCCAGTGCGGATTGGGAGCACCATGTCTGTGTTCTAGGATGACTGCCAGGAACACTTGAAATGTCCCTACTCATCGCAAGTCGATTGAAATTTGCTACTTACTACTCACTGCAGCCACTTTATAGAAACTGTGAACCCTTGTACAGTGGTTTTCATAATGCCAACATGCTTGAAAAATTGCATTACATTAATATTTTCTAACTTTTACTTTATAAATTACTACAATGGTACATTGTTTCTAGAACTTAATCCATTTTAGACTCCGGATGGAATCCTAAAAATTTTGAGTTCTGATCAAATATTTCCCATAAGAAATAATAGAAAACCAATTAATTAGTTCCCAGCCCCCAAAATTATACCTAAATATGTTTTTTAGCATTTAAACACAAATTGAACAGGATAAAATAAGAAGAGCGTTTTTTTCTTAATGGATTCAAAAACAATAAAGATCTTATCCTAACATTACCCCTGTCTTGCCCCGATTGTCCGCTCCTTTTGTGTGCCATGCCCCCTCGTTAACCTCATGTGGGATCCCAATGTGATCAGTTATTTCTGGTTGTTGTCATTAATCCTCTGCATTAAGTCCGCGTTTCAGTTTGTTTCCCCGGTCTGGTCATTAGGTGCGTTCGACTTGCTTACAGTGCTGACTTAAAGCAACACATTCTGATCCTGTCGCAATGCATTATGGTCAAATGCATTGCGACCTCTCCCCCAGCTGCCTCCATGACGACACACCTTTGTCCTTATTGGCTGAAGAGTTTGGTTACACGCACGACATTTGTATCCCAGTCAATTCCAATGCGTAATCTGCTATTTCTCCCGAATATCACGAAAAGCAGTAAGAACTGGTTTTCAGTTAATTTACCTGGTAAAATAAAGTTTAAATAAATGACATAAATGCTCTAATAGTACACGTAAGTTAGTGGTTTATTTATTGTTACTTACTGTAATGTTGTGCTGCTTTATTTGGTTAATCATCCAGTCTGTGAAGAAGGCATTCAAGTAAGAACTGCATTGTACAGTAATATGACTCATTTCCTGGCAAGGACAATTTATATTTGGTCAGCGTTCATGGTTTGACTTCTGATATTCAAATCGAGTTCTAGGTCAAACTGGTTTGTTTGACTTTCAAGAAATTTGAGTTCTAGTGAGTTCGAGAACTGAGGTACCACTGTACGGTTGTCGGCTACAGGCACGTTGATGAATGGTACCTTTACCTACATCCAGAGAACAAATCCTGTCTCTTCACCTCCTTTGGGGTACGCTAAAGCAGGTAAATCAAGCCTTACCATCCTCTGTGAACCCAATGGCCTTTAATATATTACTTTGTTCAGGTATTACATTATATGCAGCGTGTGACATTAAAAGCCTGTTGGGCCTAATGGCTGTCTGACAGATGAACATTTGCTGAAGTGAACTTCCGCTTCCCCAAAGATTAGGCATATACTATGTAACCTCTACCCCTAGAGGAACAACCTGCCTGCAGGATAGCCACTCCCAGAGGACACACCCCCTGCAGTGGGATAGCCACTCTCAAAGGAGCTCTAAAAGCTGAAATTACTAATCTGCAGAATAGTAAGGGTCATATAATTGAAAATGACATTGATATAGTAAATGAGTTCAATGATAGTTTTGCACAGGTATTCACTGTTGAGGACACTAGTAATTTATGAATTGTCTATAACTAATATATATATAACTGAAGCTGATGTTTTGCAAAGCCTAGCTAAGCTCAAAAAAAATTACAGGGCCCTGATGGCATCTTACCTATAGGGTTAAAAGAGATGAGGAATATCATTTGCCAACCCTTAACTTTACTTTTTCAAAAATCCTTATCTGAAGGTGTGGTACCTTCTGTTTGGAAGCATGCCAACATAACGCCCATTATCAAAAAAGGGGATAGAAATAATTTGTCAAACTATAGGCCAATCAGTCTAACTTGTATAACTGGAAAAGTTATGGAGGCTATAATCAAAGAGAAAATGGTAGATTACCTGGACTCAAATAACATTTTGAGGGATAACCAGCATGGATTTAGGAAAGGGAGATCCTGTTTAACAAATCTGTTTTTTGAGGAAGCTACTCAGGAAGTTGATGATAAGAAGGCCTGTGATGTCATCTACTTAGATTTCCAAAAGGAAATTGATGTTGTCCCCCACAAGAGGCTCCTACTTAAACTCAAAGCGACAGGTATTTTAGGAACTATAGCAACCTGGATT
>JABFDZ020000040.1:12912479-12928096 GCA_019775955.2 Pollimyrus isidori | reverse complement strand
CCCCCCCCCCCCCCCCCCCCCCCCCCCCCCCCCCCCCCCCCCCCCCCCCCCCCCCCCCCCCCCCCCCGTTGGAAGGGAGGCCCTCCGAGGAAACGACTGCAGGTTTACAAAATATCTCTTGGGCTTCCTCGATGCGCTCAGCCTTTATGGAGATTGCCAGGATCTAACGCTGAGCTGTCTTCCCGGAGAATAAAAGGCCGTAGACAAATCAGCCTGAGCTAGAGAGGGAACGGAGGAGCGCTGACTCACAGGGTTAACGTCAAATCCGCCTTTTATTACCCCTTGCTGTCCCTTCGTCATGGCAACTGTATCGCCCTTCCCTGCTCGGCGAACATCAGTGCCTCAGAGGCTCTATATTTACAGGCCAAAAGGCTTTGCTTGGTCAGGTGATCAGCCTATACTCAGCATGCTGGGTAAACAGGTTGGATTAGCTTTGTCTGGAACTCCAGAAAGGTACCTCTCATATGAGCTAATTAACGACACTGTTAATCTCCTCCTGCTGGCAGAGAAACAACATCCTCAGGTAGAACGGGCTGCATGTGGAGCGACAGCATATTGTACTGTCCTATGATCTCTCATCCACAACACAGAAGCACACAGTCCATTATTACAAAGAGCATCATGAATGGTGTTACAAAGTGAATATTGTGAATATGTCTTATGAACATTGCCAATACAAATGTTCCCCTTCAGATAGAGTTCTTCCTCAAGAATTTTTATTAGGAAGACACTACATTTCTGTGGGTTTTGAGGGCATCTGTGGGAATTTCCTTTATTACTACATTACGTCTCCCATGTATGTATGCCAGGATTTTAGTATGCAAGGCGTATTTGGACGCTTTGAGCCTGGGCGTCCGAGCTACCTCCCACTCACCCACACTTTCATTTGCCTCCCTGTCTCTGTTCTACCAATTATTAAAAAAAAATGCACAGATAATGAGCCTTGCCATGTAATTTTCTCATGCTTGAGACAGTCCTCCCAAACGTCAATCAGTCCAGACAAAACACCATACCCAAGATGCAGCTGAGTGCTGGAGAGGTGGAGGCGAGCTTCGGGGATAATCCGGGTCCTGACAGGGCTGACGCGGAGAGAGAGGCAGGCCGTGGCATCCTGCCCCACTACTGTCCGATTCCCTGTGGGCTGTGAAATCAGGAATAATCCCCCACAAGCCTAACCGTCCAAGACCGGCCTCCAGCAGACGACTTGCCCTCTTCAGCCACAGGGTTACAGCAGAGGGATGCAGCAGTGACTGCTCATTTAAATGTTGTGCTATTTGACTTATCCTCTTGGCTAACAACTTGATCATCTCCAAAGATTTCGGTGTGCTCAGCTTGGCACAGGAGAGTCCGCTTGCCGACAGGGACCCAAGATGTCCATCAGCATGGGAGTGACAGGGACACAGATGGCTCGGTGACGGATAGTGGCGAACACAGTGTCAGACTGCGGAGGAGTCTTCATACCCTGGAACAGCCTCATTCTCTGAGGTTTTTGTCACTGATGTTGGAGCAGCCGTGCAGCAATCCTGTGACCTGGTGCCGTCTTCTCCACATGGTCACGTGACCTGCTCCTATCAAGCGCCACAGACCTGTGAAGCAGTGCTGTCAGCAGAGTGTGGTCATGTGACCCGGGGCTGTCGAACCACTGCGGTCACACGGCCCACTCCTGTCGCACAGTGTGTCCTGTGATCTCCGGCAGTCAGTAGACTGTGGTCACATGACCTGCGAGTGGTGTTATAAACCCCCGCTATCTGCTCTTTTCAGCAAGCCCCCGTTTCTAACTCGTCACAAAGAAAAGAAGAAAGAGGCTTGTGCACCCCCCTCCAAAACCTCCGCTCACCCAGAAGCCCCTGCTCTTATGCGCCGCTTGAAAGGAGCCCTTTTAAGTTTGACGCGCTGTGGTATTCACCCTGCGCTGGCTTGCGGCTTGAAGATAGCACTAATACAGCCTCTAACATTCTAAAGGGCCCGTCAGGCAGCTCGAATCACCCCGACGCTCCATTACACACGTCACACGGGGCCCTTCATTCGGCCTCCTTTCTCCTGGATATGGCTGCATGGCCGCGATACTCGGGACCTCCCCGGGACACTGCCCACCAGCTGCATCTCTGTGTCCCGGTACAGGACAGCTCGACCACATCGTAGGCAGGAGACACAGCTGTGTGTGCAGGATCCTGGCACAACCCTCCAGTCCTTCCCCCTGATGCAGCTAGCTTCCAAGACGGCTTATCCGCACACAGCCAGCATGTTTATCTCAGTAAAGGGTGGGACCTCGCTGATTAGGCGTCCTCACACAGTGCCACACACCCCCAGCAGCCCTGACTTGTGTCACCGACATTAAGGGTGTCACAGGGATGGAGAACAGGACGCGGGACAACTTCCAAACTATGGCTTTGGCCCACACAGCTGCAAAAGCTGCCACGTGTCAAATCACACCCCTGTGCGCATGCGTCCCATGATGCCCCTGTACAATCATCACCCTGCACTGCCGCAGACTATGCCTGCCCGCCGACCTGCGAGAAAGAACACTGTATCACAACAATGGCTGGACAACATGGAGAAAGGATCAGAATCCCCTCAGAAGATAATTGAGAAGTAATTCCTCCAACCAAGAGAAACGACAAGAAAACAGACTCACAGATGAGAATCCCACATATCTAAAGATTAATTCCTCAGCCAAGTGGCTAAGAAATATGTGGGTTAAAGAAAAGAAATCACATATGATGGATTTCCTAAATCACTGTGCCTAACGTAATCCTGCTTGTCCTGCTCAGAATCGAAAAGGTCAAATTTCTATGCAGAGGTATGAAATGAATGTGACCCAAATTTTAAATCCCCTCTTTGCGAAGAGATGGTCCACCCCCCAGGCAGAAGACATCACAGAGATGTTTACCAAGGTCAAGAGCACTCAATGGAAAGAGGTAATGGTGTTTCAAAGATGTAAGGTTCTGTAACTGTGATCACAGAGAGCTGGAAGATCGTGCTGGTTCTCGTTTTGAAAGCAGCCGCTGAAATGTCTCCACAGTACTGACCGCGGTCATCAGCCAATACGGAGAAGGCCAGATGAAGGTCACTCAGATGGACCCTCAGTTGCATCACGCATACATAGCAAAAGAAACACACACACAAAACCTCTGACAATAAGTGGTTTTGTTGGGAGAAAATAGATCCAGCTCAAATTGTACTGTCGGGATGGCTGCCACAAGACCTTAGCCTGTAGAGGTCAGAGCAGCTCAAAGAAAGCCATACAGAGAAAAGTGATGCCATAATTACCTAACAGAAGTTACCATGGCTATAACATCACAAAACTAGCTGAACACTATGACAATCCATGTTTCTTTGTCTGCCTGATGTCACGACACAAAAATCGCAGCATTTCAAAGCTCTCCTATAACCGCAGAAAATTTTTCTATAGGCTGATGATCTGTGGGGTTTAAGAGAGTATTTCACAAAACTGGAAAATGTCTGTTAGCCGGCAGTCTCTTGCTGCATAACCACTTGGGGTTTTTGAGTGGTGGGGCAGGAGGGTATCGCAAAGCTGTATAACCCCAGTTAGCCTGTTGAGGCCTTGGAGGAGATACTTCTGTGTAAGATACCCCCACTTTAATGCAGACATCTGTCACGGGTACTGCACCACATGGAAACTGACGCAGCCACAGTGAGAGTAACGGTTTAGGGTTTAATACGGTCAAAGTGCACCAGGTTCATTTGGAAAAGCCGCCGAATAGCATATCCTTCGGCGCTGCCACTGCTAATCTATAGGGCTTTTTTAAAGCTTGTGGTTAATGCACGTGACCATTGTTTGTAAACACAGAAGCGAATGTATGAGACTCCCAGAGTGGCACGCGTCCCACATCACTTTCCTGAGCCAATGGAATGGCAGCCTCTGAGAGCGAGTATGGCAGCTTTCCCGGGCCTTGGCAGGCTGCGGAATCGCCATGGTGACGCTCCGGAGGGTGAGGAGCCCCGGGCGTGCGAAGCAGACGGCCGCAGCGGTCCCAGAATGCTGGATCTGTGCAGGGTCCAGCCTGCCGCTATCACACGCACATCATTCAAGACCCTACCACAGAGTTTCCACACTGCGATGCCGGACAGGTGTCACATTAGCCATCAGTCATCGGTTTGGTTCTCAGGAACATACAGAATCTTCACTTCCAGAACTCTGTGTTCGAATATTCCTGTCTTCAGACATCTGTAAAACAATTAGAAATCTACCCAAAATGCAGTGACACAACCCACAGATCATCGTGACTCTTCCCACAGAAATACAAAATGGTATTCCTATATTCATTTGAAGCCAATGAGATACATATAACACACACACACACACACCTGCATTCATATCTTTCTGGGCACTGTCCATTCATTTCTATGGGCAAATCCCTAGTCCCAACAATGACAACCTTAACCCCTACCCAGCCCTGACCTTAATTGTAAGTAACCCAAACAAAATACAAATCTTTTGGCATTTTTGTTTTTTGATTGCAGTCACATCATCCTTCTGAAAAGACTGGATGATAAACCTGCTTAAACCCCCCCTCACTGACAGGAGAATGATGCATTACGATCTGCAGTGTCCATCGCCAGAGGATCACGGCCAATTGGCTCTTCAGTGGTTACAACCAAATGAAGGAATGGAGGGTGAAATCAAGCTCTCCCTGCTAATCAGAGGCCTCTGCTAACAGGAGAGGAGGAACAGCTGTTTAATTTGCCCCCTCCCCGCACGAGCGCGAAGAGGGGGTGACGCTGTAGAGTCATAGATACGGCAAAAAGATTGGTGCGTGACAATGCAGATTAAGGAAGCCCACCCAGATCACGCCGTCCCCATTCAGCAGGTGATAGAACTGGAATCAACCAGGGACAGTGGAGCACGGGCAGGTGCCCCAGAGCCTTGGGTTAGCTGTGGGGGGGGTGATGGACACAGCGGGAGCGCCCACATACGGACGCTACTTTTCAGGAGCTGAAAAGCTTCGAGAAGAAAAGGAAAACAACATGAGAGACGTGGCCGAGGGGCCGGCAGTGCCCCTGTGCGGGCGGCAGTGTGCAGCAAACCCACGCCTCTGTACAGTAAGGCCCACTCCTGCCTTGAACCTTTGCCTGTTGCTAGGCTACACAAAAAGGGTAAAAGGAAAACACTTATCCGTGGATGAAAAAGCCCCAAAAGAGTGAGTGATTCACTCTGTGGAAATAAAAGACTTTATCGCGGCAGGCAATACGGCAACACAAAGATGTGTGTCTGCATGCAAGCGTTGTGACATAGTTAATACCAAAGGAGCCTTTCCAAAATGCTGAAAGAGCAGCCTTGAAACATCAGGGACATGGAAGCGTCCCCAAAAAGCTTTACAAAGGCAGGGGGCACTCAGCCTTGTAGCTGCACTCAGGTCACACTGTACCTGCGTGGGACTTCCACAGGTGGCCATGAGCCTACCAGTAATAGCAATTTTCATCACATATTTAAACTGAAATTTACACTGTTTTGGACTGTTGGTATTGGATAGCTGGTTGAGCGTGCTGTAGTATTTCACACAGCTACAAATCGAGCATGCTGTAGTATCTCAAATAGCATAGGTTGAGTGTTATAGCATTTCACATAGTCACACATTGAGCGCGCTGTAGTATCTCACACAGCACAGGACGAGCGAGCACGCTGTAGTATCTCACACAGCACAGGACGAGCGAGCGCGCTGTAGTATCTCACACAGCACAGGACGAGCGAGCGCGCTGTAGTATCTCACACAGCACACATGCACTTTGGGCTAAACATGCTGTGTTAACCCACATCACTATTGATGCAATATTTGATCATGTGTATTAGATTAACCACACATGAAGAATTTAGAGTTCTCACAGATACTGTGGAACACATTTGGAGCTCTCACTAACACTCATACTCCGAGCTCTCACAGACACTGCACAATGTACTCATACTCAGGACTCTGTCAGACTGCACAACTCACACTCTCATGGACACTGCATAACTCAGAGCTCTCACATGCCTTGTTTCTACCAGTGTGGTGCTGGAGCTGGTGCCCGACTTTTTCCCAATCTGGAAATGATTCCATGCGTTTCCACTGCAAAAAAACTGGCCCTCGGCCAGAAAAACGGCTCCAGCACGGCACCACAGAAAAGCTGGTCTCAGAATTTGGAACCAAAATGTTAGTGAAAGTGGGACAGACACATCCAAACCTTCCACATACCCTGAAAATTCAATCCATAAATGATAAAGTTTTGTCTAATATCACCGGTGCTGGCAGTGAGACAACTTGCGGGCTTATTAGCAGTATAACGTTGTATCTTTTTTTATTCTGTGGAAAATGAAATATCAATTTCCTGGCTAGATTTAATAATAAATTACAAACATGTCACAGGTCCAATAAATAAAATATTGTGGCGCTAGAGTGGCGAAAAGGTCATAAAAAATGCAAAATTTGAGCACATTCTTATTACGTGATCTTTAAAAGGACAGCGGTAAAGAAGCGAAGAAGAATAAGTTTACTTACACAGACAGGTGCGGGAGGCTTTAAGGAGACAAAAGTGGATACAGGCAATATACAGAGTGAACAACGAGTCATACTTTTTCAGTTTGGCAGCTTATGGAAACTTAAAATCCGAAACAGATCAAAATAAATTCAAAAAACTGAATACATATGAACCTTTACCCTCAATTCCATTCTGATCTGTTTGAAACTGGTGGAAATGCGAGCAGGCACCAAGCGAGAACCAGCCCAGCACGGGCACCTGCATGGGCACGGGCACCACCACCAGCTCCGTGTTGGTGGAAATGAGAAAACAGACACTGCATTACTCACACTCAGAGCTCTCACAGACACTGCACAACTCACACTCAGAGCTCTCACAGACACTGCACAACTCACAATCAGAGCTCTCACAAACACTGCATAACTCACACTCAGAGCTCTCACAGACACTGCATAACTCACACTCAGCTCTCACAGACATTGCATAACTAATATTCAGTCCTCTCAAAGATAACTGATACTAAAAGTTTTCACAGACTGCACAACTGACACTTAGGGCTCTCACGGATACTGCATAACTCATACTCAAGGCTCTCACAGACTATACATAACATACTCAGTGCTCTCAGAAACACTACACAACTCACACTCAAGGCTCACTCACAGTCACTGGACAACTCAAATTCATATTCCGGACCTCTTACAGACACCGTATACCACATATGTATATCTCTCACAGACAGTGCACAACTTGCATTCAAGAAATTTCACAGGCAGCGTATGACTCAACTCACAACTAACACTGAGCCCTCTCACAGACGCACACTCATACTCAGACGTCTATATGACATTGCACAAGTCACACTCAGGGCTCTCACAGATACTGCATAAGTCATACTTAATGTTCTTACAGATACTGAACAACTTACAGCTCTCACATTTATTTTCAGGACCTCTCACAGACACCATATAACTCATACTCAGAGCTCACATAGACACTAAATAACTCACACTTAGTGCTCTCATAGACACTGCACAACTAACACTGAGGGCACTCACGGATACTGCATAACTCACACTCAGGGTTCTCACACACCCTCCATAACTCATACTCAAATCTATCTGTCCAGAAAACAACTGAAACCTGTACAGTTTACCAAACAGAGCACTGTGACAAGATATACATTTTCTCACAAAATATACTCACAATACAAGGTACGAATAGTTGAAGTAAATTGCAAATATCTGAACAGTTTTGAACAGAGAAGCCACTTTTGACCGATTTGACATTACTGAAGTCGGCATGCATTTTGATACACAAACATTTACACACACAACCCTTAAACATGCACACATATGAACATTTGCAAACACACACAGAGTTAATCACAGACATCAAGATGTTTCACTCCTGCAGCTGGATAGACTCTACATACAGACACCAACGGCTTTTCCGTGCATACACTGAAGTTCAGTGAAAGCCATAAAGGACTGATGTGAGGGACACAGTGGGATGCAGTGCAGTCTATTAAGTAAAGTGCAGTGAGGGATACACTGGGATGCAGTAAAGTCTATTAAAAATTTAGTGAGAGCTGTACTCTGGATGCAGGAAGGGTTACAAAGGAAGTGCAATGAGAGCAGTGTGTGTGGAGGTCCAATCGAAGGATACCCACCGTGGGCCGCAGGGTCCAAGTCGGATGTGGCATCTGGACACACGGAGAGGGGAGAAGAGGAACGGAACAGGAGGAAGAGCATGCAAAAAAAGAAAAGCAAAATAAACGGGAGATCAGCCATGATGCGCAGCCACACGCCGAGCACGCAAACGGGCACGGGAGCACACAGGACGGAGCGGACGGCCTGCAAAGCGAAGGCCTGGCGCAGCCAATCAGACAAGCCCTGGCATATTCAGCCGGTCTTGTGTGTCAGCAACGGGAAGCTCTATTCATCCATCTGGCAGAGCGTGCCTCAGGAGCCCGTACTGACATCCACTCATACACACAGGCACGCACGCATGGACACGCAGGCACCAGACGCTGGAGAGCTGGGCTCAACTAAGCCAAGCGGAGGTGGGGAACCGCCATGAAAACGTCAGAGCTCGAGGTGTCCTTTTACCCCGGAGAGATCGTATCGGATCGGACGCTTATCTGATTCGGTCAGCTACCGATTTAAGCTGCTTCCTCAGCATTTACGAACCGTCTGTCTGGGAATTGCTGGATGTTTAATTGACTCTAGGCGGCTAGCAGAGATTAGAGTGGAGCGCAGCCGCACTGTATCGAAGATAAAGGCCGTTACCGGGACGCAGTGTTGGGTAGGACAGTGTGTTGCTAGGCAAAGCCAACCTCAACTGCCTGGGCTTCATATAGGCTGATGGAAGTCAGTAAGAAATTATTAACGATTATGTTGGTTATCTACCAAACTGGCGTTGAGTGCGTGCTCTGACTATTATTAAATATGATCTCTCTAAAACTCTGCTGAAGGTTGCCAGAGCCTTGCAGCAAGTCCTCGCCTTTTAATTTTCACCTTCAACAGAAGGACGGGCTTATCCACCAAATAATGTCATTATCACACAGTCATTATCGATCTCTCCATATATCCAAAGGCACACAATGGAGATGAAAATGAGAAGGAGGGGGGCATACGCGCTTGCCGCAAAGAGTCAGCTGTGGAGATAATGCAGAAGGCTGAGGGCCTCTGATCGAACCACCAGGCACCATCCCAGAGTCATGGTGGCAATCAAGCTCTGAAACAGAAACTGAGCAAGTGTTGAAGCCTCAGGGCTCCATACTGAACTGTTGAGCGCCTCCCAGCTGACTCCGATTGAACTTGCCTGACTACCATATGTCGTTCCAAGATACTGTTAACCACTGGAAGAATTCTTCAACCAGACAAAAACCAGGTCAACCACTTTGCTTGAGGCGACATTTTAACCAAAAGAAAGTTGCGTGATCCTAGCAGGCATAGACGCAGCCTGATTACAGAGAAGATGAGACTCTCTCATGACCACCTCCACCTGCCTAATTGCCTGCCGGTATTTCTCATCCTAACAGGGAGGTTCTGTTTGAAGGCAGAGGGAGAGGGGCAATCAAAGAGGAGCAGGCATTGCCATCCAAAATAGGAACGAGAAAAAGTCCTCAGGCTATTACTTTCTGGATGACTTCATAATGTAACACAGGAAACGGCAAACAAGAGGACATATGACCCCAAAAAAATAACATGGGTGGCTGAATTGTAACTTTTATTTTAACAGGACACACAGTGTAACCAACCATAGTGCCCACTATTAGTCCATGCTCCAGACTCCAAAATCCAATGACTATCTCCAGTTGTTTGACTCATCAAACCTAATGATTATCTCTAAGTTCTCCAAACTCATTGAGTCTAATGACTATTTCCAGATTCTCAAAACTCACTGAGTCTAATTACTATCTCCAGGTCCTCCTGCCCACCAAATCTAATAACCATCTCCAGGTCTTCCAACTCCTTAAACCTAATGACCATTTCCCAGGCGTCCAACTCACGGGATCTAATGACTATCACCTGGTGTTGTGACTCACTGTAAGCGATTCCTGTCTCCAAATCCTCTAGCTGACTGTGACTCACCAGGACAAGGTCCCCCCCCACCACCAGTGGATGATGGAGGTAAAATGAGTAGTCACATAGTAACCATGGTGTATACAATTGTCCATGGTTACACACGTGATCATGTATATGAACCAGCATGTGTTTTTGCTAGCCAGTGTGTTAGGGTATATGGATTCTATCCTGTTATAGTACAGCTCCCTGGCTAATTCTGCAATATGGAGAACCCAGCACTATTCCAATTGTTATAATTTGATAGGAAAAAAAATGATTATGAAATAAGCCTAGGGTTAGCATGAAGCTAAGCACTAACCACTTTCCCTTAGCTCTGCTTTTTATTAATTTTTAATCGCAATATCCATCTTTCCGAAAGGTAATGCTGTTGACCTTTAGATCACCACTCCCTCTCTCCACCAAGAAAGCTTCTCTGCATCTTCTCCCATTAGACAGGGGGATAAATGAGAAAACCAGCACCTGTGAAAAACCAATTTATTGACTTAATTCACACCGTTCGTCCATCCAATTTACGCAATGACAGCCAACTTCCTTTGTTTGCGTGGGTTGACCATTACTTTCACGTCACTTAAATTAAAACTGCAAATAAACTGCTCTCTTTCCAATAAGTGTGCAATAAGACACAAATTTCTCATTACAATAATTACACAGTGTGCAGGTTCTCCAAGCTATCTATAGAACAGTAACAACATTGTGTTAGTCTCAGTTACTGTAGTTCACCTCATGGTGACAATTTGACATCACATGAACAGATCTACTATGTAACTTCCGAACAATACAGATAAGGCTTGTATATCCGATACTGAGGGTGGATGGGGTGGGCTGGGGTCACCCGGCAACCTTCGCATCAGCTGGAGATGTGGTGAAATACAGCTCCCTTCTCCAGCATCACAAAAAAGCACATTTTCAAATATAAATAAATGTGCATTTCAAAGCTGTGCTTAGTGGAACAAAAACAACCCAAGCCGTAGTTAATGACATCTCTCCTCGCTGCAGATAGCAGAAAGCCGGATTCGTCCATTTAGCCATTTATTTTGTGGGATAAATGGCAATTTAGTCATCGCTAAATGCCACCTCCCATGGCTGCTGGGTAATTCTGCTCCACATTGGGTTTAATAGATTTTTTTAAGTGCACATACACCCCTAGTCCATTGCTCTTGGATCTACTTTATCAAAAAAGTATTACATTTCAAAGCGGCCCCTACCCCTCCGTGTGGATAAATGCATTTGGTGTTCCAGATCTATATACAACAATCTGAGGGGGGGTGTGGGGGGGCGTGGGCTGTGTTTGGAACGGAAGGTCTAAGACTGACAGGGGACTGAAGCATAACACAGGCATTAAATACACACAAAGGAGGAAATTATCATGGGATGATTAAATAATAATTGTTGTTGTTGTTGCTATTATTATTATTATTATTATTATTATTATTATTATCATTATTATTATTATTGAAGATTGAAAAGAAAGAGGTTCAAGGGACAGACTGGGGAGTATTGGGATAAAGATCTAGAAATGAAGAGGTTAGCATTACGCATACTAATTGGTATCAGAGAGAAAAAACCAATGGGACTATATTGTTGACAGCAGTTGGGTGAGCGGGTGGCTTCCATAGAAATACCTGCGTCTTTCCTCAAACAGACAAACAGGAAGCTCAAAGGTACAACACAGACCCTGGCCACAGGATGGGGGGAGAATGACTGCTCATTCTCGTAAGATTGAGAGGAATGGAGATGGCCTTAGATGTAAGATCTGTGAAAATTAGTGGTGTAGGAGTCGCGCAGAAGATGCCCTGATGGTAGGAGGGCACAGAGCAGAGAGCAACGTATATCATGACATTGCGATGTGCACACATGCTATAGTGCAGGGGTGGGCAGACTTATCCACAAAGGGCCGGTGTGTATGCAGGTTTTTTGGATAACCTGTAGGTCAGCTGTTCAAACCCAAATGTGAAGACTCTTCAGCCAGTCAGTCCATTAATTAGTATTATAGGGAGCGAAAACCTACATACACAAGGCCCATTGCGGATAAGACTGCTCACCTCCGCTATAGGCACATTGTGAAGGAATGCGATTTAAGAGATTCTAAAATATTTCTTCAAGAATAAAGACGATCATTTAAAATAAGATTGACACTGTTTGCCTGCTGTTTCACAACTAAACATAACAAAAAAATAATAATTGGACTATCATTGTAAGAACAGGAACCTTAACACAGAGGGCTGACACTATACCTGGGCTATCATTGTAAGAACAGGGATGTTATCACAGAGAGCTGAAAATGTATTTTGGCTAGTACTGCAAGAATAGGGACCATATCATAAAAGGCGTGACACGGTACCCATGCTATCACTGTAAGAACAGGGATCTTTTCATAGAGGACTGACACTGTTCCTGGGTTATCACAGTATGAATAGGAATCTTATCACAGACGGCTGACACTATACCTGGGCTACCACTGTAAGAACAGGGACTTTATCACAGAGAGCTGAAAATGTACCTGAGCTATCATGTAAGAACAGGGATCTTACCACAGAGGGTTGACACTATACCTGGGCTATCATTATAAGAACAGGGAAGTTTGTCACGAAGGGCTGACACTGTACCTGGGCTATCACTATAAGAACAAAGACTTTATCACAGGGTGCTGAAAAAGTATCTGGGCTATCAAAACACGTACCTTGAGATTATATCCCTTTATCAGATATTGGTAATAGAGAGTAACACACACTCCAAAAAAACTCACACATTCAAACTGACAGATCTTCTGTGACACACACATGCACCACATGTTTGCACTCATATGTTTGTAGGGATCCTCTTTTAGTTTTTATGGGAAAAGCCATAATTTGCTTTTCCACTGCTATATAGGAACAAACCCCTACCTGACTTGTACCTTGAAAAGAGACTAATTACTGCATGGTTCCAACTTGCTTCAGTTTTCCATCATAGCTAGTTCAGTACTAGCATTTTCAAATTTGGAGAGTGAGAGTGATAGTGACGTAATACCAAAGAAAAGCTTATTTACTGTTCACATGGGGTATATCATGACTTACTATGTGCAATTATTATTATTCATTTTACTGTATGCTAATTTCCGCTAGCATGTCTGTGACAATCACTGCATGATACAAGTATAAAACGCTACCATAATTAGCATTCTCTAGTGTAAATTTGCCATACGAATCTATTCCATTGAGCTGTTCTAAAATACTTATTAATAGAAGGTTATAAATTCTCAAGTTCTGAGTTTTCAGCAATGAAAAATATATAGGATAAAAGCTTTTTCCTTCAGATAATACATGCATCCGTGATGGGCCTGACCTCCGTGACCCTGATAAGAACAAGTGATTTCAAAAAATGGATGGATGGATGGATAATCCGTGTGCAGAATATCTGTGCATTTAGACCAATCAGATGGTGGTAATGCAAGCAGCAGGACCATGTTAGCTCGAGTAATTAACAATGGAAAATTGCCATAGGAAAACCTGAACCCCTACCCAGCCCTAACCTTTACCATAAGTAACCAAATAGTCTTTTCACAATTTTAGTTTTTTGGTTGCAGTCACGAATCTTTATAAAATTGAGTTTCTCCTTGTGGGGACAAAAAATGGTCTCCACAACATCAAAATAGCAAGTTTTTTTTATCATATTAATGTTCCCACAATGTATATATGCAAACCCCCACATACACAGACACACACACGTCAGGTAAACATATCTTTATGGGGACCGCTCATTCAGCTTTATTAGAAAAATGCTAACGCTAGTTATGACACCCTTAACCTCTACCCGGCCCTAACCATAACCATAAGTAACCAAAGAAATTATAGAAATTACAAAAACAGTTTTTGTATTTTTAGTTCTTTCATTACAGTCACAGATTTGGTCTCCATAAGGGAAAAAAATGGGTATTCATCACGTTGTAGGGAAATTGTGTCCCCAAAACGTAAGGTATACCCACTCACTCTCACACACACATACACACACAGTGCTACCATACCTCGGCCTCCATCTGGGACAGGGGTCTTGGAAGTGGGAACAGAGGTGGTGGTGAGAACATCTGGATGGAGAAATAAAAACACTGATGACACAACAAAAATGAGGAAAAGAAGCAGAAGAAAAGCAGCTGTACAGCAAGATGGGGAGTATGGTTGGGAAGGAAATGCTGATGTACATGGAGTAATGTTACTGTGATGTATGGAAAAATGTTATGTGTGGAAAATGTAGGTGAACAGAAGCTCCTCAATCTCCCATCCTTCCCAGGAATGATAAGTGTCTGCCAAACACCTCCCACTGGCTTCAGTCATCAAAACTCACTGAACCTCATTTCAGTAACAAGAGACACAAGCCCAGAATACATGGCCGTTTCTGTTTCATACTACTGGACGACCAACACCGCAGTAACTAGTCAATAACCATTAATGATTACTGGCAGTAAGCACATTCCTTTATGGACTCTTGATAAGATCCCAGTATAATGCCTGAGACTGAAAGCAGATAGAGATTTAATTCACATCAACCACAATTCTTCGTACAGGGGTACAGAAAAAGTCTGCTGCACAGTAAGATGATGCTGAAGGACAGTGTGCATGGAGAGCTAAAGCCTGAGTGCCAGTGTTGAGGGCGCAGCTCCCCCAGGGCACAGCCCAGACAAGCCTTCAAGTATTTGAGGCCAAAGTCTGCCCCTTGCCTTCCTGTGAGAATACAGGTGATCTTTGCTCTACTTCCCAGGTGTCAGTGGGTATTAGGGTCGGTCACACGTACAATCACTGCAAGAGTCACACCATAACCCACAAGAACATCTCTGTGACTCAGCCTGACTGCCAGATCACTGCACAATAACACCAACCAGAGCCCACTAGACTTGTAACTAAAATATGTTATGGCCATACGAATGTGAAATCATCAGACTAGGCTGCCCCCACGCCTGTATCCCATCAGCAAAACCCAGGCAGAAGATTCTGTAACAGTGGCTGTTTTTCTCCTACTGAACAATGAAAGCGAGGTTGAGTCCCACGGCCCCCCGCGTTGGGGGGTGAGCAGTGACGAGTAAGGAAAAGCCTGCTGCTAGGAGCATTGTGGCATGTGGTACTGCACCCCCCCCCAATCTAACAATGGTGCAGGACTGACTGCCGAGCAACTGGTCCGTGGGAAACCGGAAGGCCGAGCAGCCCAGAGCCAACACGCGGCATTCAGAGTGGACCGGAAAGGAGAGGAGAGTAGAGTTCGCACCAGAAGCAGGCTGGACGGGATGGCATGGGGTAAACCGCGGCCTGCCGTGCCAGGCCTGCCACGCTGAGGCAGGGCGCTACTGGGGGGTGACATCAGCAGCAGAGGTGGCAGACTGAAGGCTCCCTGCGCCCTGTGAAAGCAACTGCTGCAATCTGACCTGGCTAACACCTCCAGAGGGTGGCCATCTTGTCCTCACTATGATTTTCCACTGCAGAAAAATACATATTAAATGCAACACTAATTTAAGACGTGACCTTCTCGGGTACTTTCAAAATGGAATAATTATAAATGTTAAAAAACTGCAATGAACAC
>JABFDZ020000040.1:12828373-12853080 GCA_019775955.2 Pollimyrus isidori | reverse complement strand
TCCCAGTCATTTTAGGGGTTTGGGGGGATTTGACACCCCAAAAATGACTTGCCCCCCCTGATATTCTACCTGCACCCTCTAGTGGGGCTGGCTGAATCTGGCCCTGGTCATTACAGAGGTACAACCCCAGACCCTCAAACCACCGCTCTCTGTTTACCTGGACAGCCCCTGCCCCAAGAGCAGAAGCCTCCAGCTAAGCTCCATGCTTGGAGCCATGTCTGGGTGTTTATCCCACCTCACACCAGCATCAGCCTCATTCCCCGGGGGCGGGGGGGCAGCCCTCCTCCTCCATGACAGGAGGCAGACTCACAGGAGGTTAATGGGATGGCTTTCAGTGTGGAGACTTTCTTATCTCCCCTGGTGCAGCTCTATATTTCTGCTTATGCACCCTTTAATTGTTCTCGCACCCGACTCCCAGAAGGCTGGATATGTGCAGCATTAAAAGCCTTCATCTGTCTCCGGGAGCTTCTGCGGCTTGATGCCTGCCTGTGTTTTCAGAGTCCCTCACACAGAACACGGCGTCCATTTAACAGGCCCGTCTCTAACAGCCTGCAGGATAGATGCGGTTGCCAGGGAAAGTGTCGTCCGGGGGCGTCGGGGAGCTGTGAGGCAGGGGGAGGCTGGCAGGGGGAGAGACGACCCCCGCCAATAGAAGAGACCCCATTATCACTCTGTACACCATCACACATCATGGAGTGGCATTGAGGGGTTCATTATTGAGCTCCTACCACAGCATCTCCCACTGCGGCCTCCCCAAAGTCAATCTTGGCATCGTGACACAGGAGCAGACATGACATCATGGCGGTTCCCTGCCCCCACCACCTCAGCATACATAAATCTACCTGGCCAGCCCCCGGGTTAATTCCACTATGGTGTTTTGAGTGCCACGCATTGCTCCCTGCGGCCCCTGATGGCACGCCAGTTACCCATCGCTCTCCTTATTTATATGACCATTTAGGCACTAGCCAGCCCGCAAGACTCTCAGTAATATAAACACCCGTGATGTGACCCCCCAGTGCCGTTTCCCAACGCACTCCGCAAGCTGCCCAGCAGCTCTGGCCCTCCACTACTGCCACACGATTTACTGAATGTGATTAAATCCCCAAAACTGCCCTGCGCACATCCTTCAGAAAATGCCAACCTTACAGGGCACAGTAAAGCATCTGCAAAACCCAGCACTGGGAATCCTCTCCCAGAATCTTAATAAAACCAAAAGGGGATGTAGGTCAGGCACAGAACTCTACCGGAGGCAACGAGTAACATGTTCCAGTGTGGCACCTTGCTGCTACGGAGATGAAATATTCCAGCAAATATCCAGCGCTGAACCAGGCCTTTAGCGTTTGATGCAACACTGGTTTTAACAGTATGGACAACATCGCCGATCAAAGCTCCTAGTTAACAACATAGAAAACTTGTGAAGCTTTGGGTGATGGATGTATAGAAAGGGCACCAGTAAGTATAGCTGTGAACCAGGCACTGAAGAAAAGTATAAAAATCATAAACACAGCTATGAGAGGGTCTAATCTGATAATTTAGATAACGATAATGAGATAGATGATTGTTATGATTGTGATGGGATACAGCTCAGATAAATCGCCATTTTGGTTAAATATCAAGTGGAGAGAACCTTCCTGTCGTGTATGACTGTGGGGGAGGGAAGCCCACAGATGATTAGTCACCCGCAGCCTGCTCTCGTTAGAAGGGGCTTGGGTAGGTGTGAACTAAGCACCGAATCCAGGAGTAACTTCAGCAGTGGGAAGACCTCCCAGGGGACTATATAAGACAAGTAGTTTGTAAGCGTTTTGTAATTCCCTTTGACAAGCATCACATCCAGGCTTAGGTCCAGATGGTTCCATTTCCATCCGATGCATCCCGTCACGCCTCAGGGAATTTCTCAAAAAAATGAAACTGCAGAGTTGGGTTTCTCTGGGAGAAGATCAATTCCACATTAAAGGCCCATGGTTTGCTCTCCTGAGGCAGGGTGGGATGGGTCTGACAGGCAGCTGCCTGATGGCAACGTGCCGTCAAGCCCATGCCTCCATGTCCACTGGCACTGCCCCCTACTGGGGGGAATCAGCCAAGCATGGGCATCGAGAGCACATAACTCGGGCTCTCTCTGGAATGCCCCCTCACCACCACCACCTGCCTGCTGGCCACTAAGTCGTGAATCTGTGCACAAAGGATTCATACTTATTATTCCCTAAGTTTCTCATACTTCTGAGTCACCTTAAACAAACAGGCTCTCCGGCAGCTGTCAGGAGGGCCCGAGCTTCGCCATCTGCCCCGGAGTCGGCATCCTGCAATTCCGGGCAGGGAAGGGGCCCGACCTCTCGGCCAGAGGGCTGCCGTCGCGGCCTGTGTCACGGCAGCCAAGCAGGACGCCTCCGGAGCCACCACGCAGACCCACTCCGCTTCAGCCCCTGCCATCGGCATTAACGACCCCGACTGCTTAATTAAAGTCAGCCAAGCTTTCCCTGCCAGAATGGGGGGGGGTGCACACCTAGGAGCCACCAGAACGTGGGGATGGGTAGGGAAAAAAAGGAAAAGGAGAGGTCTGATATTTACTGGCCATACACTGCTTTAAACTGCGTGTCTCTGCAAGTAAACATCGCAGGCAGTGCGGACATACAATCCAAACCCAATTACCAGCACATTCATTACATAACCCAAAGCCAATTAGAGGCATCACACATAGCCTTCATTATGTAACCTAAAGCCAATTAGTGACAGATCTCGCACCATCTTCATTATGTAACCCGAATTCAAATCCTGCCAGATAACACTCCCTCTTCAGTCTATAACCCAAACACTGAGCCCACCAGCACCATCACGATTCCAGGGGTTTTACATCGGCAACTCGACACCTTCCGGAAAAATCCAAATTCCCCAGCTTGATTCCCTCCATACTCGTTCTACCATAACAGCAATCATCCTGCCGACATGAGGCCGTCAGCCTTTCTTTCCAACAGCCCAAGAGTGAGACCAATATGAGGTTTGAGAGCAATATCAATTCAGATTTTAAGGAGCTATAATTTCTGATAAGGGATAATCTACAATCTTAAATTGTCTATAATCTCAAAACAATAACGTGAACTCTCACAATTTTGACTCTCAAACGAAATGAAATTTCACGTAGGCCTATACCGTCAGTTCTACTTAACAAAAGCTCATTAAAAACATGTGATATGGCCATAAAGTTGGAACGTGGTATAATTTCGGGTGTGTGTGGCACTGCAGATTAGGACTTAATCTAAAGGCCGCTGGTTCAAATCTCTTGGCTGGGAGAGTGATGTCAGATCTGGGCCCTTGAGCAGGACCCCTTACCCCTATGTCTCCGGAGGTGCCGGGTGACCCAATTCTCTGATCCTCACACGCATGTCACTTTGGATGAATGTGTCTAATAAATGAATAAAATGCAAATTTATTTCTATTCCCAGTCAAACTCTTTGGCCAAATTTACTGATAATCTCAGGCTATGAGCTTCTATGAATTTTCTCCTTTTCTCACTGTGAGTATATAAAGAGACATCACTGCTACTCTATTGACAAGATGCATTCGCAGGACTGTAAGGCTTAAAACTGCATATAATCAGTTGACCTCTAGTTCACATGACCATCTGGACAGCACTGTTATAACAATGAGATAATGAGACGGAATCAGAGGCTAGAGGAGAGCAGAGATGCATCTCATTGGTGAAAAAGGGGCCAGCAACATATTAGATGTAGAACAGGCATTAAAACACGCATGCAACAGTAAGCCTGGTTGGTTTGAGCGAAGGCCGCTCCACATTCAGAGCCAACAAGATGAATCACAGACAGGGCAGCTGCCAGGGGTTCACTGTGATCATTTACTGACATGAGAAGCCCAAGGGGTGAAAACCGTCCTCAAGAAAAATTAACATGAAAAATAGAGTGACCAGGGAGGCAGGCACTGCATTAAAACAACATCATTCATTATGGTTAGCATGTAAGGGAGAGAATTATTATTTACTCGCAGGGAACGTACTGTCAGCATTAAGAGGAGCATAGTGTGACACTTGTTTAAATTAATTATTGTCACTTGTGTTGTTTTAATTACTTTAAAGTGACTGGAAACAGGACAGGACCTGCTTCCTGGGGCCACAGTGTAATATTTTAAACAATTTCAACTGCTATTTCTATGAATATAATCTCCTTCCACTGTCGCACACACAGACACTCGTACACACACACCAGCCCTGAATGGCTGCCACTAACTGATAAATTTGTCTGCTGGGGGGGGGGGGTCCCCAAGGGATATATAAAGGTGCAGTCTGTCCACAGGGACGATTTCATCGTTTAGCCATAATGAGGGCATGACCCCATCGGCTCTAGGGGAACAGTCACCGTGGAAACAAGAATGCTCCCTTATTGGCTCCAGTGGAAGGTGTAGCAAAATAAGACCAGAAACAGCCAGTTAATTAATCCCCCTTAATTTATTGCCTAAATGCACACATAAATATATACATTAATTACACATATTGACAGGAGGGAGATGGATGCTGGAGCAGCAGGGAAAGCACTCAGCTCCCAACATCAGTTAATCAGTGACATGTGGGGAACGAAGTGGGACGCAGACCCCGAGAGGTCGGGGGGGTGCATCACGGGAGCGACTGGGAATGATGAGGCCACACAGTTAAGAAGTAATTAGGGGCTCCTCAGAAGGAGGAGAGGGCTATGATAAAAATTCACTGTGGCGAAGTTTGAAACCCTACCGGGAACCAACACTGCCCAATGCAGAAAAGGGCCCGGCTAGGTGCCAGAAAGGGAATCTGGAAGCGGCTGGTCTGAACCTTTCAGAACAGGCTGAAAGAGAAAGGCTCCTTCTGCATGGAGTAGCCAGTCGGAAGGAGCTTAGCAGCTACAGGTTTAACAGCTGGTCCTGCGGATAATGTTTTTTTTTTTTTTTTTTAATAAAACAGTGCAGACACGCTGAAGGAGGTGCACACTCACTCCAGTACAGACACGCTAAAGGAGCTGCACACTCACCACAGCGCAGACACGCTGAAGGAGCTGCACACTCACCACAGCGCAGACACGCTGAAGGAGTTGCACACTCACCACAGTGCAGACACGCTGAAGGAGGCGCACACTCACCACAGTGCAGACACGCTGAAGGAGGCACACACTCACCACAGTGCAGACACGCTGAAGGAGCTGCACACTCACCACAGCGCAGACACGCTGAAGGAGGCACACATTCACCACAGTGCAGACACGCTGAAGGAGGCGCATACTCAGAGTACAGACAAGGCATGGCTAACAGTACATATGGCACACACCCAGCGCTGTCAGAAAAGCCAAAGTGAGAGCAAAGTCTCCCAAGTCTTCAAGGGATTGGACGTCACACCCAGCAGAGTGGACGGCCTGGGTGGGCACCCTAAGCAGCCCTGGATTGTAATGCCAGGGTGCGGTGCTCTAATCATACTGCGGGGCTTCACTGCTGGCCTGATTTCAGGCCCCCGCCCCCCTGCAGACCTTTATGTTCAATAAGGACCTTTAGTGGCGCAGCTGGGGGTTAATGGTACTAATCTGCGTTTTCTGACCCACTTGCCCCCCCGGCTCCCAGTCAACCTCCACCAGTCTGTCCCACTCCCGCTGTGGGAGAGAAGAGCAGAGGCAGAGGGGCGGAGTGCCCGTATTAAAGCAGTGGGGAGAGGGGCGGAGTCTCCAAATGAAAGCAGTGGGAAGAGGGGCGGAGTCTCCAAATGAAAGCAGTGGGAAGAGGGGCGGAGTCTCCAAATGAAAGCAATGGGAAGAGAGGCGGAGTCTCCAAATGAAAGCAATGGGAAGAGAGGCGGAGTCTCCAAATGAAAGCAGTGGGAAGAGGGGCGGAGTCTCCAAATGAAAGCAATGGGAAGAGGGGCGGAGTCTCCAAATGAAAGCAATGGGAAGAGGGGCGGAGTCTCCAAATGAAAGCAGTGGGAGTCCCCGTAATAAACTGATGTCAAGGGGCACCATCCAAAACGGTCTTTAAAACTTGACACAAACAACATCAGCAAGCAAAAACGGGTCACTGTAGAATGAGTAATGAAGGCAGTCTTGTAATTACAGGCAGGTGTGGCGAGCAAGGAGGGGGTGTCGGGATTCTGTGCAAGGGCAAGGCCTCAGACATGTGGGGGCTTCCCAGATGCAGTAATGGCTCATTAGCACCAAACAGTGCATACCAAAAGGCCGCCAGGCCTCTGACTTTGACTCTGAGTCCTGACACTGACTCTCACCTCAGACCTACGGGACTGCACTGATGAAAAACTCTCACACTCCGACTCTGACTCTGAGCTGCCCGTTCTCACCTCAGATGTAGGAAACTGCACAGATAAATAATCTCAGGTTTGGGACACCTGCAATCGCAGCCAGACCCGCAAAGTCATGTGACAGGTCTTGCTCCCGGGGGGGAATAAAAGCAGCTGAGATCCACGGCAGCGCTGCAATCTGTCACTCAGTCACTCGGCATCGACGCCTCAGGAGCAAGCAGACAAACATAGCAGCACTAAAACAAACAAGCACCCTAATCCATCACAGGCGCCCGTCGTCACAGAACAGCATGCGCTCGGCCCCACCAGTAATTAACTAATTTCGGTTTGACCAGAAAAAAATGAAAAAGACATATATACGCTCAAAAATAAAGTGAACAAGGGGAGGAAGTTGCCATGGAGACAAGAATCATCTGGCAGCGTCCCTGGACGGGCTGCTTGGGTTTCGAGGGGACCTCTGCTGCCCACAGTCCCTTCCTGCACACGAGCACATACTTTCATTTGTCATTTTAAACACCACTCTACTGTTTTGCAGCAGAAGCAGAGTGCCTTTCAGAACAGACTCCGACCTGCCACATCATGCCGGGCGCCTCTCTGTTTATGCAAGATACCAGTGGGGTGCCGGATCCATCCCCACACACACACACACACACACACACACACACACACACACACACACACACACACACACACACACACACACACACACACCTACAGCGTTGTCCAGAAGGAGGCAGCGGTCAGCGGCACTAATCTGCGGCGTGCGCTGTGCCGTAGGATCTCCGTGGGTTTGCAGACTACAAGCCGCGCAAATTACGCCCGTAGGGAGGAGGATTAGCTAATGAAACCATCAACAGCAGGAAGACTCCCGGGGCAGGCTGGGCACAGCTGTGCGGATGTGAGGCGCGGGAACGAGACTCTGGTGCAATAAAAAACAAAAACTAAAAGCCATTAATGGCCACACAAGGGCGTTTGCGCCCAAAAGCCCACAGAGGGCAATTAGCGAGAAAAGGCGCAAATCTAAGGAAGGAGCCTCACCATCCCCACAAAAGAGTGATGCCCTCATAATGGGGATGCACTTCTCAGCAGAATGACCCAAATATCAAAGCGCTCTGTAATGCTGCTGTCGCCAAGAGGTGCAGGCAGGTCTCCCAACTTGGGGACGGCCACCAAAACACCTAACATGGCCGGACATAGGCTTCTCTTTGACCCCAGGCTTCAACTAAATGGTGAAGCACTGAAACAAAAAGAAGAGAGCAGTAGAGAGAGAGGAAAAGCATGGGAGGAAAAAAAAGAGGAGCACAGACACACTAGTGGAGCATATAGACACACCAGAGGAAGAGAGCAGGAACAGAGATACACATGTGCACAGACACCAGAGGAACTCAGCCGGAGTACAGATACAATGGTGGAGCACAGACATACTGGAGAAGTACAGTCACCAACATGGTGCCCGTGGGCACCAGGATGCCCCGAAGGACCAAACGAAGGACCAAACCCACAGACCTGTTTTAAAAAACTCACCACTGAGCAGCATCAAAAATTTTATTATATCCTGTTGCTATTCTTCTCTAATCACATTTGGATTTACATAGATTTGAAAATGACAATATCTAAAAGAAAGCATTTAAAACAAGTACAGTTAAGTTTAGGAGGGTGTTTCAAACTGGTAGCCCTTCATATGGCTCAGTACCCATGATGTTGCTCTCCGTTTGAAAATGGTTGATGACACCTGAACTAGAGGAACTCAGAGGAGTCACACAGAAATACAGGAGGAAGATAAAGAGAGCAGAGCACAGACACCGAGGAGGGCACAGGAGAAGCAGCACAGAGAGAGCAGAAACATGGATATATAGGAGGAGCAAAAATAGGAGGTGCACAGGCAATACAGGAGCACAGACACAGAAGGAAGCACAGGAGGCACATACATAGCAGGAGCACAGCAGGAACAGAGGGAGCTGAAACAGAGATACAGAAGAAAGACAGACAGAGGAGTAGCACAGAGGTGACACACAGGAGGAACACAGCTGAAATCCAGTTACAAAGAAACATAGGAGTGAAACACAGAGAACCAGTCAGAGAGAATCAAGCTGCTGTCTGGCAGCACACACAGGCACAGTGCATGTGTTCGTATCTTTATGGGGGCCGTCCATTGATTTCTATGGGCATAACCCTAATCCCACCTATGACAACCTTAACCCCTATCCAGCCACAACCATAACTATAAATAACCAAAATTACCACATAGGCAAATTAGGTATATACAATGTGGCAAGTACACGACACAAACAGCCGCACGCGCACACACACACGCACGTACACACACACACACACACACACACACACACACACACACACACACACACACACGCGCGCACACACACAGCTATGGAAACAACAAGCAGATGAAGTGAAACTGGCTCCCCATCAGTCTCCCGACTACACTGAGGTGTGGATACTGCCCCCCCCATTACAGTTGTCTTGTTTGCAGTCTGTGTTGTGTAAGTCAGCCATAGGAGAGCCTCTGCCTCCCCAGCTGGAAGCGGAGTGCTGGCAGTTCAGCTCCTCACTCTCTGTGGGCAGAGATCCTTGCATGCCGCTCCAAACTAATTAGTGTGATGGCGGGCCTGAAGCGAGGCCGTCTTCGAGAGGTCAGCGGGGGTCGCCCCAAGGCCGAGCGTGAGCTCTGGGGTGGAGTGCAGCAGTGGCTCGTTAAGGGTGTCTGCAGGGGGCGGGGGGGGCAGGTCCAGTATGTCTCTGACCACTATATGCTCTGTGGTTAAAGAAGACCATCTCTGCAATCACACAATGTACAGGTTAAACCCATATATCCAACATCGACACTGTTGTGCTTGCTGCCATTTTTTAACTTCCTGTTTTATCACATCGAACTCCCCATCTGACTTTCACTCATTACTTATTTATTATTCCTGTCCACCTCCCTCTCTTTACAGCAGTGTCAGAGTACAGCCCATGTGTGTTTGTGTGGGTCAGATATATAAATTACATTGTGGGGACCAAATAAAAACCTGCTGTTATTTTGATGTTGTCGGGACCATTTTTTTGATCCCCCCAAGGGAAAACTTAATTTTATAGAAATCTGAGACAGCAATAAAAAAACTAAAAACAACATGCTTAAGGTTAGGGCTGGGTAGGGGTCAAGGGTGTTGTGATTGGGATTAGGATTTTTGCCGTAGAAATGAATAGATGGTCCCAACAGAGAAATGAATACAAACGTGTTCATTTGTCCTCTTTTGGCCTGGCTTCTTTCCGGCCTAACACTGCAAGCCGGCTCAGTTTTCCCTACTCTGCAGACACGGAGTCCCCTCATCTCATTTTCATAACCATTTACCTCGCTGCATCGTCCATTCCACCGGGTTAAATGACAAAAGCTAGCTCAGCTGTCCAAACTGCCCACGCTACACAACTCTGCACAATAACTCGTCCATGTTTGGCTAGGGCTTCCCCAAGCCTTTCTCAAATCATGTGACCCATGACTCATCCCTGTTGTGCCGCACAGCCGCAACCACAACCTCCGATTCACGTTCATTTCACTGAATTGGGCCGTGAGGAAAAAAACATGACATCTGCACCAAGCAGCGTTTGGCTCGCGGCTTCTTGTCTGAGGCTACAACATCACAGTGCAGGTAAGGCAGGAGGGCAACGGCACACCTGTGGAATTCCAAACGGACACCCAAACTCTCCACCATCATTCCAGTGCTTCCCATCCTCTTCCTGGGTCCCTCCAAAAAATTCGTAAGTCTTAAAGTCATTGTGACTGGAGCATGGGTGCTTCCAAAAGCCGAGATGCTCAATAGCCGAGATGCTCTCCACACCTCTTCAGCTCCTGTTTCATCCTTCTTTTCTGCAAACTCCCTATCTTTTTTCCTTTGTTACATTTTCCCAACGCTCCACCTCAAACATGACCAAGAACATATGCAAGTTGCGCTTCACGTCGATCCTCGACAGGCCCCACAAAGGCTCCGCCTTCGCTGGCTCCCCTCCCTGGTCCGTAGGCTCGCAGTCTTCCCATGCGATCTGTGGAAACGTTTCAGTCACTGAGGCAATTTGACGTGACGGATCGAGCGGCTCACAGAGATGCCCGCGGCTCACACTATCGAATGAGTAACAGCTAACTGACAGCCACAGAAGCAGACTGTAGGCCCATTCCGGGGCGCGAGGCCGTCTCCAAGAGACGACCAGAAATCAATATATGCTGTGCGGCTGTACAGAGCGATCACCCTTTTAGCGAGCATCACCCACAATTAGACGGCTTAATCAGACAGAACGGCCGACATGCTGCATTTATGGCCTCAGTCTGGCAAAGGTGCACTTTCTAGGCCTAAAAGCCATCATGGCAGCCTCCCCAGTGGCACGCCGTTAAAAACAAATGGTCTGTCTCCCCTAGGCAGGGGACAGATTCATCTTACTCTCACTGGCCCATAGTGTCATTCAATGAGTATCACAAACATAAAGCCAAGTTCACAGGGGGCGCTGTTAGCCAGAGCCACAAACCCAGGAGCCTTCCAGACCCTTTCCTAGACATACAGGGTAAATCTCAATATGCCTTCTTGGCCATCGTTCTGTTCTCGTGTACCCATTTTACGTCATCTTCCATTGCCAGGGACCAGTTCCAATTCTAAGAACAGAAGTACCGAGGGTGGCAAAAATCCCAGGATGTTGTTCTTGCTTCGCCCCAAATATTAAGGATACATCTGCTGCATCCTCGCCAAACGACACCAATCCCATGATTCCCTGCACCCCAAGTTTGTTCTTGGAAGGCAAGACCGGTCTTGCAAAGACCACAAGTATGAAGTGTTTGCGTTCTTGGTATTGAGATTCACTCACAGAAGCTCAAAAGGGTCAGAGCATTCTGGGATACACATGGGGCACATGCAGCCCTGATTCTTCAGTTGATCACCACAGGGGGCGCTCATCTTATATGCCAATAGTACCATGTTCCAAACCTCGGGCTCATTTCACATGTAACACGCATCATGCATCAAGGGTAAAGTTAATTAAAATATGCAGTAAATCAAGAATGTAGTTCATTTAACATGCAAAATAGAGGTAAATTAAGAAAAAAAAACACACCACTTCATTCCTGCTGGATCTGCTCAGTTTGAAGATGAAGTGGAGCTGGCTATTGGCCGCAGCTACAGTAGGGGGCCCACCGGAGAGTGTCAGCTTTGTCGGGGAGGGCAAACTTCCGGTTCTGACACGATCTGGGGCTCAGTGGCTTGAATGTGCTCTGGTACGGAGGGGAGGAGAGAAGAATGGGGCAGCCTGACGCCTGTTTAACATTCCTTAATGGCAAGTGTATATGGGAGAATTTAAATACGCATAAGTAAGCAGATAACATGCCAAGTATCACGGGAAGAGGATGGCAGAAAATGCCCCCGGGGATGCAGGCCATCCACTCCGGCCCCCAATTTGCATTTAAAGAAGCAGCGGCAACACCAGGGCGGCAGGAGAGACACATCCCATAGTATACAGTGGACTGTTCTGTCGGGCCTAGGAGGATGCTGGGAAGTACCGCGGAGGTCGGTGTGATATAGAGGCAACTGATCAAACACGGACACACACACTTATGCACACATACACAGCGCAAAGTCAAACATGTACACATGCCCTCATGTATGCATACACAGAGCAATATCAGACAGACATGGATAATGCAAACACACTCGAATGAGCACTCTGCTAGTCCTTTTCACCAGTGACAGGGTCTAACAGATACATCAGCAGCAAAGCTAGACCTATTCTCTGGATCGTGTTGCTCTCTTACCACAGAGAAGACTTTCTCACCTTCAAATCCCAAAAATGATCTTACCAACTGCAATCTGTCACCAACTAGCAATGAAGCTCCAAGCTACTCTGATGATGCATTACAACCACAAAGCAATCAAACGATCTGTCACTGGCCCCAAATCCCTTTAGCAATCCTGCAAACATGGCAGCAACGGCAAATAAATAAATTAAACTTATTGTTTAAAGATACTAAATAGTATTAGATAGTTTTTTGTATTTAAATGTACTGCTGTTGCATTAAAACAAAATCAATAAATAGTGAATGAGAGCTGACTATGCAATGGTATGAATATGTAACAGTATGACTTAAAGATCAGATGTTGCTTTCTTGAGAAAAATATCCTTGAGACAGATCTTCACGCTGGACACTGAGGTGAGTTAACACATGAGAAATATAATCATTGCTTCAATGAGGAATATCCACCCACATGCACTCAGAAACTCCGACATGGCAACCAGCCCATCCCCCAAAAACTCCAATCTCGCTCTGCCTGCCCCCCCCCCAACACAGAGCAGGGAAGGGGCCAGATAAGTCCTCGCTTATCTCCTTCAATCGATTGCAGTGGGACACCCTCTCCCTACTGGCATCTCTGCTGTTGAGCGTGAACTCGCTGAAAATTTTAATAATCATTCCTCGGTGGCTTAATAGCTGAGTCTGCCCAAAGCGACTCTCACACAGCTCTAAGAAACTCCCAATCGATATGGCAACACATGTATGTTTGTTAACAACGACGACGAATTGGACAGAGACCGGCACAGATCACAGCTTAGGAGCCATTAGCACAGAAATCCTGCACTTTCCAAAGACTTCACAATTGTTTTTCCCTTCACAGATAAATTCCTGGGTGCAAGGTTGTATACTGAAGAAACAGGTTTTATTGGACAAACGAAAAGTTAAGTGTTGGGCATCTTTCACAACATAAGAAATTTACAACTTTCATTGAATGCACAAAAAAACATTTACCATTTCTGTCACATGCGGCAACACATGTGATCCCTAAACGTCAAACTTTTTCAGCATTTTTTGACATCTTCTGAAACAGTTTCATATCGTTATTCTCCACTTAATAGCTTACATAAGTATTCAGCCTTAAATTTTTTATAATATTTCCATAAAAGGACTCCAACCTCTCTCATGCACAGCCAGACGACGGAACCCATGGCAGATTTTCACTGGATTCACGTCTAGCGGAATCTGTTTTCAAAGCGCTTACGAGTTTTAATTATTCTCCACATTCATTCTACAGGATTTTGTTCTGCACTAACACAACAAAAAAAGTAAAATAATAATAATAAAAAAAAACTTTTGGTTGCCAGACGAAAAAAAAGAGAAGCAAGTTCAAAAGAAAACAATTGTCTTGCTCAACGTTGCGTCAGAAGGGAGCGATTCTCTGTCAGGGTTGCAGGAAAGTACATCATCTACAAATCAGGGACGCTTAAAAACATCAAGGAAGACCTGGATGATCTCTTTATGGTGTAATCATCTTCTCTTCCTCTTTCCATCATCTCCTCTATGGCAGCTGAAGGGATGCGACTGCTAACCGATAATGGGCAGTTAAAACAGACAGACAGAGACAGACTACAGATTGTTTTGAAATAGCCACCTGTCCAAAAGTGGCAGATGGAACTGCAGAACGATATGGAGGCCGGCATGGTCTCAGGAGCGCATGGCAGGTGAGCAGGTTACAATGATTACGATCTGGAGCTGGGAGCCAGAAGTATTCTGGAAATCAAGCTGAAAGAGTCTCTCTCCTCAGAGGACAGTCTGTCACATGTGACCAGCGGGAATACAAACAGGCACTAAGCATAAAGCACAGGATACTGCAGCAAGCTGTGGGTGAGGCCAGGTAAACGAGGGATGTATGGATGGACAGACAGAAAAGGATATTAAGGAATTTGGTGACCAAGTGCGGCGTAAATAACAGTCACCCCTCTGCATTCTGCAAATCAACCGCGTGCTCACTCACAAACCTGATGAGTTCCCCCCACAGAAAAATAAATAAATACGGCTTAAAAAATGCTGTGGGGAAAATTCTAAAAATAAGTGTCCGTGATGAGCTGCAGCGATGGCTACAATGTGAACGATGGAGGGATCCCAGGTCCCCCCGTGCAGCTTGGCTGCGCAGTGCGGCTAAGCAGGTTAGCGCGACCTTCGGCGCTGACGCCAATGCGCGCCTCTCCACCTTCTGCTCGCGCATGTGGTCGCTCGGCTCACCGTGGCTTAAGGACGTCACTCGCACAGGCCTGAGGAGGCCTCCCCCCTTCCCCTCACTAACCGCACGTGGCCCCCACACAGACGTAAATACAGGGCGTTTCCCCCCTTCTAGGGGAGCATAATAGGACCTTTCTATTTCTGTATCAGCAGATGTGGTCATTTCATGCTTCTCCCCCTCCCACTGGAACCCTCTGTCTCCTAGGAGACGACCAATGGGCGGCAGTCAGCTGCGGATACTTGAGGTCGAGACCCATGACACTGAAAGCAAACTGGACCCACAGGTATGCGCTTTGTGTTAGCGGTGACCACAAGAAGAGGTGGACTATTTAAGTTTCTCTTCTGTCAGCAGGATATCTTCTAGACAAGCTGCAATTTGAGGGTAGTGGTAGCAGCCCTGGGTCACTTATCTATTGACCAGATGAGATGTGAGGAGGACAACTCAGCTCGCAGAAGGAGCAGGCGATGAAGGGGAGTACTCAGATCACCTCTCTGTGGGGGCCAAATGGCCCTTCACTGACCGGCTGTAAGGTTAACCAAATATGGGGGCTGTAGGCAGATGTGGGGCGAGATGCAGGGCCACTGGAGGTAATGTGACCCTCCAGCCCACGCAAAACGGCAGCACCAAGCTGAGATGATGCCTGACGCCAGATCGGGGAATCAGAGCTCCGGTCTAAGGAACCACCTGCAGCCAGACTGAGATACTGAGGGCCAGGACTCCGCCCTTTACTGCAGAACCAGGACAAAATGCCTCAGCGTCACAAAATAAGAGAAGACAGAAGGATTTTTTTACTGGATACCCAAACGTTTAAAGCACTCTTACTTATACACCATCACTGTGTACGACATACACCCTTAATTACATTGTGTTTACAGAATCTGGCATGACACACATTCTAAACTCGAGCACACACAAGGAGATCTGGGAGAGATTATGTCTTTACATTTAATTATATTAACAGGCCGCGCCGTAGCCGAGCACTGAGATGACATGTAATCGGTAAAGCGGCTCGTGTGACATCCCCGGTGAAGCAGACATTTCCTGCCGTTCTGCAGGCAGGCAGACATTCTGTTGTTCTTCACGCTTTAATTGGGATCACGTCAGGCAGTTTAATGCCGTTATTACCATGTCAACCCCTCAGTTAGACCGCGCTAAGCCGCCTGTTTACCGTACACAAGGCCAGCCGGTGCCAACTCGCATCTCCCGAAAATAAGTGCTCGGGACGGATGGCGGGGAGCTTTGCTTTTCCGCAACGAAAGATCTCAGATCAAAACCGGCTTCGTTCAGCCTCGACCCTGCTGCTTAACTCGTTTTTTGATTTGTCTTTTGTCAAGCTATTCTTTCGCCCAGGTCAAACTGCGACCCACAAGCTGATCTGAGGACTTGTTCTCCGCCTCCTCCGTAACCCACGGCGATGGAGAATCAGCCCCGTCCACTGTAAAGGACTCCCCAATAACACACAGAAGAGCAACCCCTCTCCACAGCCTCCAGCAATCCTGGCTGTTTCCCCTGTGCCAGAAGGTCACTGCGTACCCTATTCTGATCTATTATATATTTGGAGCACCTCTGAGCAGCAAGTGTAGCCGCGCATCAGAAATGCAATAGGAGCTGCTCAGAGCTACAGCTGCATTATTTAGCCGCAGCAGCGCTATCAGCCCCTCCTTCCAAGCTTGTGGGGGGAAGCCTGTCGATGACGACGCAGCCGCCTGCTTTCACGTGGACACCCACAAGTGTCCCCTGGGCTCCGATGGGTATCGGCCGACGTGGAAGTGGGGATCGTCGTGACGCGTCCCATCTGCCACGCCAGCGTGCTGGAGCACCGTCTGTCAGCTTTGTGAGCATCTCATGATCAAATGACAAACAGAACAAACGGGTGCCCACACCCTCTACCCCCTAAGCTTAGCACATGGTCAACCTGCTAGTCAATCAGCAGCCCTTGAATTTCGGGGGGCAGCATCAGGAGATATGGCAGGTTTCTTTGTGGCCAGCTCCAGGGACACTTGCTCCTTGACCTATGTAAGCCTTTGCAATGCAATGCAATTTTATTTATATAGCGCATTATCACAACATTACATTGTCTCAATGCGCGTTACATTTCTGCCATGCAAAGACCCCCCGATTAGTAAGCCAAACGCGACGGCAGCAAGGAAAAACTCCCTAGGAGGAAGAAACCTTGGGAGGAACCAGACCCAAAGGGGGAGCCCATCCTCCTGGGGTCGGCAGAATAGTCAAACGGAACAAGATGGTATAACCTAACTAAAACAGGGGTTGAAACTTCAGTCTCTATGTAGGGGCAGACCGGTGCTGGCATGGGGTGCTTGATGGCAGGGTCCGTGGTGGCATAGCAGCAGGTAGGGAGGTAGAGGCATCGCATGAGCCAATGGCAGGCATAAAGGAGGGTGGTTGCCAGAAGTCGAGGCAGTAGTCAAGCAGGCAGTAGAGCCGTAAATTCTTTGGTCTCATGGGTCTCCAGGCAGCGCACCCCTGAAGGGGTGGAGGGGGCGAGTAACAGATTGGTGTGTTAGCCAGAGTTGAGGAAACCAGAGGCAGTGCAAACAAAATGATCGCGTGCAATATTCATCTGCAGCCACACGAGCCAATCACTACTGCAGTTTTCCTACACCTCACCCCAAGGGCAACAACATTCAATCACAACCACAGGTTTCCGCATAGTCCTCTCCTAGGCCAACGCCAGCCAATCACTGCCATGGTTTCCCTACACAGTCCACCCCATAGCCAACACCAGGCAATCAATACCACAGGTTTTCCACACTGCCCATCCCAAGGCCAACATCAGACAATCATTGCTACAGACTCTTCAGCCTCCTTAGGGCTTGTCAGGCATTACAATGCTTGATATGTTGTTTCAACCACACATAAAAATTACTAACTGCATCTGAGGACAGAACTGTGGCTCTCTCAAATATTAATCAAGGAGTGATACAGTGGGAAGATTACATTGAGACTGCCGTACAGTGAGGTGAACACTACTCTACAGTGCATAGACAGCTATTCTGTGTTCCCATTCATCCCTTAAAAATGTTATTCTTAAACCTTTATTTATGGGAGACATTCTGTAATGAACTCTGGTACCTGCTCAAAAAGGATGAACGACAAGAAGCATACCTTTAAGGCACTGCCTTTTTTAAAACAATAAGAGGACACTATGAACTAGCATCCCATGCAGTATGTACTCTTACCTGTAGCCCATAAAGTTTGGGATTACAAGGTGTCATCCAGGATAAGCATTTAGAAAATGGATGGATGTTTATGGATGCAAAATTGTCGGGGCTACTCATTGCATAGTCTAAATATCACAATAAAGATTGATCACACTTAATTATTTTTCACTTTTATAGTATAAAAGTATCAATTATTTAGATTATTAACTTGAAGCACTGTCTGGATTATAGACTGTGACACTGATGCATCACAATCGAGACGGAGGTTAGAGGTTAACTGCTGCTTCCCTCACAAAGCTGACCCAGGCGACCACGGCAGAAATCCCAGACGGTGCGACTGAAGCTCGCATGATTCCCCCGTCTCTTATCACAAAGAGCTCAGCCTAGAACAGTGCTGTAGTCAGTTATGGTCATGCAAACAAAGACACAGATCTCACCGAGGTCCACGAGGGTGCTGTGAAAGTCAGTGATGGACGTGCACATCACTTTATTTTATTTTTTTACTTATTCTGTAGCACTTTGAGATTTGTTTTAATGAAAAGTGCATTAGAAATAAAATGCATTATTACTATTATTATTATTATTACTACTAAGTAACCACTGGAAGCATGAGCAGGGTGAGAGTAAGATGGAGCACTTTCAGCCCATGCAGTTCTCCTTGGTGAGAAGACTGGTTGAACAGAACAGCACTGAGGCAGTAACAAACTGTCAAACTCTATAGCTGGAGAAAAAAAACGCTTTTCTTCTCCAAAGGAGGCTCTGGGAAGTGGGCAGGATCATACTGGAATGTGACAAGCTTCCCAAACACAGATTAGTCATTTATAGGTGTTCATTAAGCCAGTGGGACCCCATGGAGCTTTGTGCGTTCCGGTAACATCGCACGCACCTCCGAGAACCGATGAACATTCATGGAACATCGCAACATCCAATATGCTGAGGTGAGGAACTGCTGGAGCTGATGCCTTTCTGAAGTGCAGAGCTCTCCCCTCCGACCCGTCCGTGCTGCAGCCATGTGTAATTACACAAGGCGGTTAAATGCGGAAACCTGCCACACCGTCCGTCACGGTAATGGGACCACCACCACAAATCTGTTGCTCCGGCATGGTGGCGTGGCATTGAGGGTTGGTCACCAGCTTGACTGAGGGCTCCATGCAAATGAATCAACCAACTGACAGCGCCCCCAGCAGGATGATGCATTTACCGCAGCCCGCGACACGTGGCTCAATGGTAGTACAATGCAGTGAAATTCTAACAGGAGAGCCCATTTTCTGGGAGCCCCCCATGACAAAGCGGTGACATGGGTGGGATCCTCTAAACGACACACCCCGCCACCTATCCCGTCATAACATTACCCCTCATTACCAGTCCCCAGTACTTACTGCCCGGTTCGGGGAGTTGTAAACACGAGTAAGATTTTAGGTGGGAGGCAGCACAGCCAAAAAATGGGGGAGTCTGATTCACGCTGGGCACCATGATTCTGTACTCTGTTGCCCCCGAGAGCACGGAGGGCGGGAGTCGGCCACCGGAGCAAGGCAGACGCGTGGCAGCTAAAGGCCCCACTCTGCTTCAGCAACCAGCTACTCGGCACAGTACCACAGAAATGCTGCTCTAAATATATTACAACACAGAGGCAGACATTCAGTGAATTAAATTGAGCTCTTTTTTTGAGCAAAATAAGCATAGAATGGGGGAGTTCAGTCTAGTTGCAATAGGGCTGGACGATATGGACCAACAAGCATCACCTGTATTTTTAGGCGGAACAGCAATGCACAACATTTATCTTGGTATTTTCTCAATTGTAAGTCAAAGCCACATGTGACGCTTCACAAACACGTTCATTAAAGCTCTGGTCAAAAACAAAATGCGAATACAGGGTTTCCTTCCATCTTTTATGTTGGTAAATGAAGAACTATTTAGTAGAAAAGTATATTTATTCCAGAAGTTAAGTACAAAAATAAATAATGCCCTTAAATCAGTGTTGCATGAGTCAAATAAAGCAGCTACAACATAAAAGGATCAAATTCCACTGTCCATCAACAGACGTTTTTCCCCTCAGTTCATGACATTAAATTTCTGTTTCAGAAGCAATGTTTTGGTACAAAAAAAAAATAGGTTTTAGATGTTATCTGGAAAATGGCTCTTAAAAACAGAATTCTGACAAGCATTGAAAGTGTATTTAATAACTGGAAAAATCCTCATTTTAAGGTAACAGCCTTCAATAAAAGAAAACAAATCTTGCACATTACGATATTTTTAACCGGTGAAGCATTTTGCCGTGTTTTACTATGAAATGAACTAGATAACGATGCTTTTTTCTCGACTTTTCCGTCCATCAGCTCCCCTGTAAGGCGCCGCTAACTGAACGGACTCTGGTTAGAATGCAGCTGTGAATTTTGGGATTTGGTGCATCATCACTACTGAAGAAACTACTATGAGTTTGTATTAAATATATTTGACAGAGCCATAATTTTAATGTGCGACAAGCGTATGTCGATATAGTCTTATTCTATATCGCATCTGAAAATATATTGAAATACCTAATGTGTGATATTGTCCCGTTTGTGGATGGAAGGAGATCATCTCAGGAGTGGATTCAGGGTCCACACATCATCCGAGTGGCTATTTAAGTAAGCAGCAGAGTCATACTCCACTCACAGGGACTTTTATGTCACCTATTGGACTGCAGTAGGAAACTGGAAGAGCACAGAATCTGCACAGACACAGAAGAGGCAGGGTTTGAACTCCCATCCCCCCCGCATCCATCCAGGAAAACTGATGTTATATCCTGGTCATTCCCCTTAGGATGACACGGCATGTCCTATTACATCCTTGGAGGTTCACCATGTCATTTTCTGGGGTGGCAAAAAAAAAGCATTCCGTTAACACCGGCAGATTGGTATTACACAGGGATTATGGGAAAATGTGCTAAATGCAGGGCAATCCACTGGGCCACTCCGATATCTTACGGACAACCTGACCCTCTAAACAGTATCTAAACAGCTCCAGGGGGAAGAACACTAAAATTAACTCTACCCATAGTTCCAAGGCTGCTGAGGTGACACCCAAGGTGGCAGCAGCCACTGTTACCGTAGCGGCAGACTGGCAGGCGGGGTTTATGCCACCATGGCGACGGTGGCCAGAAGCCACCCTCTGCCAAACAGAAAGTGCAGCTCCAAGGCACTGAGGGAATTAAGGCAGAGCGGGTGCTCTGCTCCCCGTCACGCCGCCTTGGGATGGCGATGCGCAGACAGCCGCGGTGTCACATCTCCTCAGAGCCAGGGAGGTTTAACTCTAAGACCCCAGGCAGTGAAAAGCTGACAGGATGAGCTCTAGAGATCCTCCAGTTCACATGACCCCAACTGCTGCCTGGGATTCTGTTGAGCGTCCCTAATCAGTGGCGTTTAATTTAAATGTCATACATTTAAAAAGCCAGCAGCTTCACTACAATTACGTAATGCTTGGGGTCTCACTGGGTAGGTTAACTGAAGGGGGGGGCGGCCGGAATCCAACAATTCAGCAATTCAAAAATATTCCCATGTGAGAAGCATAAACCATCTTCTGATAAAAACACCATTCGGCATCATGCCTTCACAACAGTTGTCGAGAGGAAAAAAAAAATCATACTTGAAGACTTTGCCCTTTTAAAGTTCTAATGAGTTAAAGTGATTTAAAACCAAACCAAGCAGCAAACTAACTAAAACCACAGCATCTCTGACAGCAGGAAAGATTAAGTGTGTTTAGGAAAACGAGAGGCTGAGCTAAGCCCGCACAGAGGTTGCCTCCATCTCCAAATTTCCATTAAATTCTGCTCCCATTTCATTGTGAGAAAGCGTGCCATGCTCACTCAGATTAATCCAGGGGATAAAGAGAGCAAACGAAAGCAGAACAACATGACTCCAGAGTGACGAAGTCTGGATGAACTTATAAAGAGACACAGTAAAGAAGTCGAGATGCAGTACTGATGCCACACAGTGAACAGGGCATGCACTTCTCTGCACCCCCTGCAGCAAGTGGAGGTGACCGATGCCCAGAACTGCCGTGTGGTAGAATCAATGAGGCCCAAAGGAATCCCTCCGGTGTCCGTCAGGTAAGGGAGGTGTCAGGTCCCAAAGCATCAGGCCATACAGGACAGGGATAGGAAATCACCATCCATTCCAGAAAAATACACCTCATCCGCAGATATACAGGGCAGAAAATCAGCAATTAGCATGGAGGCAGAAAGTCTGATCACTTCCTCTTTATAATTTGCACATTGATTTTCCCCGGAATCTTTGAGCAAGTACCTCCATCATTAATACATAGAGGAAAGCAATATTACATTTGGGAACACATGGAGAGATACTGCAGAAGAGGAGCCACCGTAAAGGAGGTGCAAGAGGAGATACCGTGGAGGAGGTGCAAGAGGAGATACCGTGGAGGAGGTGCAAGAGGAGATACTGTGGAGGAGGTGCAAGTGGAAGCCCTATGGAAAGTGGCAAGTGTGGAGACATGAGGAGACTCAAAGGAGCAACAAGAGGAGTTGTCGCATAGGAGGTGAAAGAGGAGGAGGAGAGAACTGTGAAGGAGAGGTAAGGGATGACTGACGCAAGAACAGGGTGAAATATCCCCTCACTCCCAAGTGTATTTGGCCTCTGTGCGATCTCAGACTGAGCGGCATGAGATAAAGGCCCCCCCCACACACACACACACACACACACACACACACACACACACACACACACACACACACACACTCTTATGTAAACGGGCCTCACTGCTGCTCTGCCCTGCCCCTGCAATGATGAAAGCCTGGCAAGAAGCGGTACACCCCCGCAAACGATCCAGCCTCCACGGCCGCAAACCAATTACAGTGACCGAGAACCTCCTTCCTGTCCTGGGGGGGGGAGCAGCACCATGCCTACACACAGAGCATATATTCCTATCATGGAGGGGACTCTCCATTCACTTCTATGAGCATGACCTCAATCCTAATTTTGATAACCTTGACCCTTACCTAAGCTTAACCATAAGTAACCAAATATAGAATTTTGATATTTTTAATTTTTTGATTGCAGTCACAAATTTTTATAAAATCAAGGGTTATATTCTACGCACCAGAGAAATGTAACTACGAGCTAAAAAGTTTAGGTCCATTGATCTGATATTCACTTCAATATCAGCACCAAACCAGGCTTATTCGACGGATCAGGTATCAACCATACGTGGCCAATACACGCCCAAAACATACTTATTTAATTTTCAGCAACATGTAAAAAGATGGCTGCTATTTCTTGTCAAATCACTTTGTACAATCAGTCGCATGACAGCCTTATCCTATTTCCGATGTTTTATGCATCCAAGCAGAATGCTAACGGCATCAGATAAGAGTAAGAACATCAGATAAGATGATAAGATAAGAATTTTATGATTTTATCAAGTAGCGCAGCTATTTGTAGTCTTTGTTAAAAACAAAGTTTTGAGAGGTGGAAGTAGTGTTTAGTGAAACATGTTATGTTTATTGCATTGTCTGAAAACAGCAGTGGATGATTTGGGAGTTACTAGCTTGGGCTGTTTTGCACACTCCCTACGTACCGCTTGGGATACTCCTGGGGCTGCTGTCACAACTAAGTGTAACTGACACTGCTGCCAATGGGAGGAAAAACTACGTAGCATTTTCAGCACTCACCACTTGCTTTAACGATATTCAGATTGAACTACAAATGATTTAAAAATGCTTAAAACAAGACGTACAAGCGAGATGGAACACGACATTATGTAAGTTTCGAATAGCCTAATTAAAGATTTTTGGCATACGTTTTCTTTTTTCTATTTATTAGTTAAAAATAATATATAAAACATAACTATATGTTATATACATTGAATATATAGAAAATTAAAGTAAAAAGAGCTCTTGTATTGGAATCAGAATTGGCAGTTATGTATCAGACTTGGATCGGAACAGAAAAAAACGTGGATCGGCCCATCCCTAGTAAAAAATAAGTTTTACCACATTGTGGTCCATACAATGCCACACACAGAGACACTCAAAGAGCTTAGCCCGCTGACACCAGACCCCCGGTTATGCTAAACACATTATTTACATTTCTCACTGTGACATATTTACATTCCGCTATAAAAGTCTAAAGTTATGAATGTCATCTCAGAATCTCCAAGCAGTAACTCACTCCGCTCTCATTTTTTTTTAGTGGGCAAAAACTTTTGGCGACGTCAGACATCTGCAGACTCACAGGATCAGCCGTGTGCCCCGACAGCCCTGGTCTGTCACGCTGGGAATCCAGGCCTCACTCGCTCTCCACAGCCCACCTGGTCAGCAGCCATGAGTGCTAATTTCATGCAGCATGTTATTTAAACATGAGAGGGGAAATCTTCAGAGTGACAGAGTGACACGGAACGATGTAAGGGATGCTTCACCTTCATCCTCCACAGCCCCTGCACCCCCCAAATACATCCTCATGCCTCAGGGGTGTGGATCTTCGATCTGTCCCACTCGTGACAGACAGCAGGGAGAGGAGGGCCCCCCCACGCCCTGGGTCAGGGTGCGAGTCCCTCATCTGTTCCCTTTGAAGGAGGAGTCAATGGAAACTCGGCACTAAGTCTGCACATTACTGCTTGTGTAGTACTGCGTGTAACAACAGCTATAAACGTGTCAACTTTGCTCTTGGCTTGTCTTGTCCAGGTAAAGTGTCGCCTAAGATACCAATTAATCTAAACAACCGTTATTCACATTAAGGACGTGTTCACTCACAGCAAGCAGGAACACATTAAAGGGGGCTAGGAACTCAGCACACCCCTTTTAGATGGCTTCTGTAAGCAGAGTCAGTGCATCAGGCTGGGGTCACGTGCAGTATTAACTCCCCATCCAGCCCGTCTGTGCTCACTGATCTCGAGGAACCTGTAGCAGCCCGGATTAAGCACAAGGAAACCACAGGGAGGAAAATCAGCTCCCTAGCCTGACTGATCTGGAAAACACAGATTAAACAATGTAAGCAATTCTGAGAAACAAAAGCTGGAAAATCAGGAACTCCGGACAAAACGCTGTCCAATTTCCTCCTAATCTACATTGTATGTAGTATGTTTCCGGACAAGTGCCTGATTTTGAAGAACAGGCACCCCCGCCCAGTATCTGGCATGGCCTGGGACAGTCGCCTCTATGCTGGATGCTGTTCTGATGAAACTGCGGGGGGGGGGGGGGGGGGGGGGGGGGGGGGGGGGGGGGGGGGGGGGGGGGGG
>JABFDZ020000040.1:12801294-12811509 GCA_019775955.2 Pollimyrus isidori | reverse complement strand
ATAAATTGTAAAGCGCTTTGAGTACTCGGAAGAGTAGAAAAGCGCTATATAAATGCAGTCCATTTACCATTTACCAAACATTGCCCCCAAGATTAAAAAAAATAAATTAAAAAAAAAAAACACACATATACTGGATTTACCAGTTTAGGCTACTATCCTAAACCTACATTAAAGCCATCGTTTTATTTGTATTAATTTAATTTCATTTCCATCTCTAAAACACACACATACAAACGTATGTACATAACGTAATATGTAACTTTAACTAAATATTGCTATATAACACCATTATGATGCATGCCAGACACCAATATCATTTTTAATAAACGTGTTCATCCAAAAACAAGCCGATCTCTGCTAGGGGCGTGGCTTCAGATGGTCTGCTTACCCATGGCTTCACCATCTGCCCGTCAACACCGTTCACAGTTACCTAGAGCTGGGCAGGCTCTTAAATTTTCATGGTATATTGATATATATTCAGAACAGGATATAGAATGACACAATACTGTTTAAATCGATATACGTTTTATTGTGTGTTAAAACCAAGAGCATTCCTTTCTGGTTGCGAACAACACGAGAGCTTTGGTCGTGACGTTGGTCAGACTGCTGGAATTCACAGCTAAAATGAACTCGAGTATCACAACTAGTTGACGGAGGCCAAGAAAAATTGGTATTTGTCTCATTTAATTGTAAAACATTGCGATATTTTTAACCTGTGAGCCATTCGGCAATTTTCAATATTTGTTTTATTTTGTTGAAGGGACTGGCTTGCATTTACAGCTATGAAACAGTGCCTTTTATTTTCTAAATAAAAGAACATATTTTTAAAAAGATGGTAAACTATTTTCATTTGAAAGAAATGAAATATGTATAAACTAATGCATTATACATAAACCCATAGGTTATTAAGAGCTAAATAAAAGCCTAATAGTTAGAACTGTCTCCTGCTTTCTCTCTCATACGATGGTATTCTGTACACATACAGATGACTGCACACTTCTCTTTGGAACAACAACATTATGTCTATTACTTACATTGTCTATTACTTAGTCATGTTGACACAAGGTGGTCATTACTGTATGCATTATAATCTGGGCTCATTTCACATTAAAAACAAACTTTATCCAAATATTATTATTTTTAAAAACTGCCCAAAATTTCATAAATGCCCCCATTTGTCCCCAAAATAGTGTTTAAATCCCCTACACTGCCCCACATGGCTGATGTCCCTCACTGGCCGGGATAACCCTCCCTTTAACAATTTACCGCTGAGCTTATAATCAATGATGGATCACTGCAGTGGCGGCACCCTTCACACAGAAGGGTGTCTTATAGCACACAAACACCTCCCCCCCACCACCGCACTCTCTTCACCCACAGCTAACTATGTGCTAACAGTGCATCCTGGAGAAATCTCGTTAGCACCAATGACAGGGGCTTCCTCTGACGAGCACACCTCGTTAACGTGCCCCGTGGTCCGAGCACACTGGCCGAAAGCAAAAAGCGGGAAGAGAACAGACTACATCTTACGTTCTGAAGGAAAACTGACTAGACAGGGATTAGAAAAGGATAAACGGGATAAAACGGGTGAGAGCGTGAGGCCCATGGGCGTGCCTAAAGAAACCAGCCATTTCAAAGCAGGCGTCCCCGACGTGGAAGCCAGACAAAGCGGCCGCCCGCCGCCGACGAGCCCCGCGGAGCTCAGACCTTCACTTTCATTCTCTCTCTCTCTTTCTATAAACCAACACCCCTCTCCAAAGAGAGCAAACTGGCAAAGAGTACAACTATTTAAAATCACTGGGCAATGAGGGCTTTCAGATAAACGCAAGAAGGGAATAATACAACTGGATATTGTTAAAAAGCTCATTAAAAAAAACATTTAACTGGGGAGGATACTGTCAATTATATTGACTGGAATAATCATGTACAAAACTGAAAACACCAACAAACGCCAATACTTTCCAAAAAATAAACGGTTCTTTTTCCGATACAAATCTATAAATGAAATAACATGCGCACAGACAGACACACGCTCACACACACGCTTTGCAGGAATTTTAATTATTCACGGACACTTTTAGGTTTTGGCCAAAGGTTTCTCCCATCAGATACTCTGGACAAAGACAGAATACTAATGGGGAATTCTTACAAGGAGCAGCGTAAATTCTGCGATTGCATGACACGCGTTGGGACTACAGCTTTCTTCTAGGTTACCCAGGTACTGGGAGATTACAAAAAAGAAGCAATAAATATTACCCGTCAGAGGCTCTATCAATAAACATGTCTGCCCATTCATTCCACTGCTGGCAGGGAAACAAACTAGGGATACTGGGGTAAACGATGGATTAACTGGAATCCAGGACTGATTTTTCAAGTCCATCAGGAACATTTATGCAGATCCATCACTGAGCCTGCCGGCATACTCAGGAAGACAAACTGCAGTTACGCTGTGCTGAGGATATGGCTGGTTGTCATGGGTTCGAATCCAGCTTCTCTCGGCCGGTGAAAGATAAGCTCTGCTCTTCAGAAAGGACAAATGCATGCGGGTTTAAGCCAGCATTACCAACCTTCACCTGCATACAGGTGTCAAAAGAGGCAGGCTTCACCCACAGGTTGTGATGGGCTGTAGCATGAAAACAGGCATGCCTGAAACACTCCATGGGAATGTATCATACCCACCCTATATACTCAATAATAAGCTGCACCACGCAGGAAACTCCCTAAACAGGAAGCCCTGTTTTGGACTGGCAAGTTTCTCTCAGACTCTCTTTTAACTTAAGTCTTTTCAATATTTACAGCTTAATAATAATGATGCATAACATTCTACATCTAATCACATGACCATTATTTACATTATTTATATCAAACGACCATGTACAGGACGCAGCGGACCTTCCGAGAAACCACGTGATCATGCCGCATGGTGGCCGTCAGCGGAGACTGGAGATCGCCTGGAAGTCCCCGGATCAAGGGCATAGGTTTGGTTTCAATATTGGAAGGGAATAATTAGCCGCGAACGCCGCCCCCTTAAACGCACACAGTTTCCACGTTATGGGTAGGGACATTCCCTTAAGGTCCATACCCAAATTTATGCTCTTGCCCCGTATATCAATTATCACAGAGTCTGTGCTGCAGGGGGAGGGCTAGCGCTTTACATCTACGACTCTTTTTTATTTATTTTTTTTACTTTAAATCGATGGGACGCTATTTCGATTCGGGCCGGCGCTCGATAAAAAAAGGATGGTCCCGCAGCGCATATCTCTGCTGTAGGTGCTAAGCATGTACACAGGCTACCTTAGCTGTGCTCGCCGACCCAGGAGTCCAAGATAAGACTCACCCCCTCCTCTTCAACAGGTTTTCGCAACCATGACACGTAAGCCCACGGAGGAAATCCCGAACCAGACAAAGTGAAAATGCTTAAGCCCAGTGGCGAAATGAAAATACTGTAATGTGATGCACATTGGTAAAAAAAAAAAAAAAGGAGTAAAGAATCTCTTTTTAGTCCGATGTGACACAGTGCCGTCCTGAACCCCTTTAATGTGCATCTTAACTTTAGTTTAACTGGGAAAGGCGCGGTCAATACACCTCAAGAAGATCGGCATAAAACGCGTGTCGCACTGCAATCCTCAATACTGCGATTTTATTCATTCATTTTGTTCACCCCCCCAAACACTAAGTCAAATCAATCACTGCTATCTTAATTGCCGACAAAATCACTGATGAGATTATTATGCTCTAGGAGGCTATAGCCCTGTGTTCAATCCAAAACGCACGTAAATGCAAACACATATACACACACGCGCGTGTGTGTGTGCGTGTGTGGAAATGGCATTAAAATACGACACAGTACGCATAACCATTTGCTTCGGCATATCCCCTACCTTACAATTTCACCCAGGCAGCTCGCTGCACGTGTAAATAACACTTCGGCAAACCAGCGATTATCTGCCATAGTTATTTCTCCTCCAACTGTTGCTTGCATACCGTGATGGTAAATGCATTAAAACCTCTGAACACATACGATGCAATAACCGGCTACGTCTATGTAGTGCACTTAATCGTACTCCCGTTCGCAATAACGAAGCTTTCCTTATTAACCGTAAAACTACTTTGTAAAATGCAGTGTCACCCCTGTCAGTGCGTACAAAAATTGAAAGCAAATAAATGTTAGATTTGTAGAGCCGGTTCTTTGCAATCTTCATGCACGCAGCTGCGTTTCATTCCTATAACACTAGCTGCCGGCATCCTGAGCTACAAGTGAGATCTCCCGCATGAATAAAAAGCACCTCCTCGAGGCATTTAAATGCCCAAAAAGCGCCCGATTCTGCATGTCCAGCAACCTTAAACTGGATTGGCGAGTGCCCGCAAAGGGTGTCCCAGTAGCGGGGTGCTGCACGGACAGTAACGAGCCAGAGCTCAAAGACACAAGGACACGGTGACGGGACTCAGGCTGCTGCATCCCGGGGAATCCCGTGTACCCAATCATACACTTCTCTTGAAATTTACATTGGGGGGCTCTATTAACCTTAAGTTAAACAATAACAATAACGATGATGACATGAAACCAGCTGTGAGACTGGAACAGATGTTTCATGTTTACGTCTATGTTAATCTTCTGCTGCTTGCGGACTATCTGCAACACTAGTTAACCATCCTGGACATCTGTTTCTCGGAGTCAAACACGGGAAAATGTGCAGGGGCCGACGCGATCGCCGCAGTGGTTTCAACAGGCAAGCGTTCGGGTTTGTTTCACTTGCCAAATAACTCGGTCTGCTCCCTTCTGCCGTCGCTCTTACGACAAGCGGTCACTTGTTAACTCCGTTTACCTAGAAGCACAGCCCTCCGCCAGGATGAGCCTGGTTCCCCATCCCGCTAGCGCGCATCCCTCCGGTCACGCACCGATCCCTCCTCGCATTTCTGCGGACGGCACACCGCCGACGTGTCGCTGTTCTCCATTTGCACTTTCTTATGGGTCTTTCCTGTCACTTTCCGACCTACCTTTGAGAAGAATAGCTGCCGAAACCAGGAAGAAAGAAAGAGTTGTGGCGAGACACCGACTCCCCGCGTTCGCCATGTTGAACACCTGCCTTAATGTGGCGGCGCTGCTGGTTCACCTAGCGCTGAGCATGGGCTAATGAGATGCGGGGGGGAGGGGGCTACCGCGTTTTCGGCAGCAAAGGATGCGAGAGGCAGGCAAACGACAGGATAATAAGGTGAGGAGTAGGAGGGAAAGCCAGAGGATAATAACATGCAAAGATTTGAGGGAGGACGTTGGCGTGATAAGCTGCAAGGGGCGTCCCAGTCGAATACGAGAGCAGAAGGCACGGAAGTTATGGGATAATATGATAAAAAAGGAGGAGGGACGTAGTAGGGGGCAGCGGAACATGCAATGCAAAGGCATGAAACGACGGGCTAATTAGATGCAAAGGGGGAGGGGGGAACTACGGGATAATTAAATAAAAAATAGGAAGGAAGGCGGTGGGGGTAATTATATGCAAAAAAGGGTTGGGATAATGCAAAGATAATCAGGCAGGTACTATGATTTTCACGAACAGGGTTAAGATTTTTCTATTTGTACTTGTCTGTTCGGAAACACGTGTATTTGATTAGCCTGGTTTTTACCGGATTTATATTCACTACATATAAACCAGTCTTTCACGGTGTTTTCACATCGGTTTAGCGAAACTTAATTTGTTTTACTTTTTGTAAGTAAATTGTGTGCAAGTAACTGAATATATAGAATCGGTACGTTAAACTACTTCCTTTCGCAAAATATACAGTTGCTGAATATACTATACGTTTTTGCGAAAATAATTCAGCAGTCTAAGTTGGGAAAGAAAATCAAGCCTTTACATGTAAAGGTGAATAGCGCCACCGCTATTTTTCGGTTCTGTGTTGGCGAAGACTGGGAGGTTTTACAATAACATTGTAGGCTACTGTTAGGATTACGCATTACAGTATTAAAATTAAAAAGCGTCCAGAATGCACCACAAATGATATATATACTGTATGTTGTATTATATTTAGGTAGGCTTATAGATTACTTCATACAATTTTTGTTGTCTTTTTATCGTATAGTGAGTGTTTTTCGTAACCACCTGAGTTTCAATATGAGTAACATATTGCAGCCAGCACATTAAGTATTTACATTTTTGACTGATTCATCACAGCACTTAAGCAAGTATGATCGACTCCTTACAGGAAACTTCCAGATAAGCCATATACGTTTTACTGCATTCCTAGAATTCAAACTGAATATTTAATATTTAAGGTTAAAGTATCTATCCATCTTTAAACTAGGACGAGTATATAAGAATGCAGCATTTAAAAACCTATATAGCAGTATTCCACGTTCTGTTTTCGATAATATTTTAATCGGATTTTCAATTTGTCTCTGACAGAAGAAGCTTTTAATTTTCCTATTTTAGTGTTGTTTTCATGCCCAGTGTTTGAGTCTGACGCATCTAAACAATAAAATGATCAATTTTTAGTCCATAATATAACTTGATATTGCTTCCCTGAACACCAGCCTTCAGAGACATCTATATTTAAAGAAAACTGCGGGCTTTCTTTTCCCAGCTGCTGGAGATTTGGTTCTGTTTTTACACTGTAATTTATTTATCACAGTGACATAAAAATTGATGATGGAGAGTCAATATTGTTTTTTCTATACTCTATACTGTCTATACTCTAAATACATTTACATGTGAAAATGGTTGGGAAAAGATAGAGTTAGAGTACATTAATTGATTTCAAATCTGAACCACAAATTTGATAGTGACGAACTACAGTATACGTCAATATAAGAAATTATACGTTTTATAGTATATACCCAGAATATGACACTTGATGATGAATTATACATTAATAAACAATTGCTAAACTGTTATGTAGCATAAACCAATGGAGCGCTCTACAGGTTTTGCATTTATTCGTGCATTATAACCATGGTTTTAATTATCTATTTTGCTTTGATGATATTTTGGACATGGAAATGAGGAATTATTTAAATTTTTTTTTCCATAATTGATATGAGTATCAATCAATCATTCACATGGGATTAGGGGCTGGTATATCTCGGGGGGCTTCATCTTATTAGTGTTTTTTTAACCCTCTATATTAAAGTGGCAATTTGAATTAGGCTTAAAGACAGTTTCTTGCTTTTCAAAATGTTTCTATATTCTAGCTGTTTCCTTATCCCCATATATACTTGCTGCAAAGAGGTGATGATGCTTTCAACAAGTTAAAGTTGATTTGCAAAAGAATTGGCACTTTACTGGGGCTGGAGCAGAGGTGGGGACTCATCACTGACTTAACACAGAATTAAATCACAAAGGTCGTGACTTATGACTGGACTCAGCAAAGCTGATGGAAAGACTTGGACTTGACTTGGACTTGAGGGAAAATACTCAAGATTCTGACCCAACTTGGACCCTGTGACTCGAGAAGTCTTGAAATTATAGTCCCCCTCTGGATTCCATAACATTAATTTTACCATTTCAGGGTATATTAATTGTCTGCTATCTGTATTTTCAATTGGCTGAATGCAAGGTCTCTTGAGATTTTGTTGTAGAAATGCATAACTTTATCCGTATACACTGTGTGAGCACCACTGTGAGTGGATACACTCATTTCAACCTCTCTCTGCCTGTAAAGAGTGTATTCTATCATGTAGTAAGGCTGGGTTTTGCTGCAATAAGTTTTAATCATTAAAGGTAAAAAAAAAATGGACATAGGTAGGGACTCGAGCTACATAGCTTGCAACTCGACTTGGACTTAAAATCGCAAATTCGATGACTTGTGACTTGATGGCAAAAATTATGGAAAGACTTGGAATCATCTTGGACTTGAGGAAAAATGACTCGAGACTTAACTCAGACTGCAATGTTTTGACTCAAGACTTGACTCTGACTCGCCAAGGAATGATTTTTTCTTCTGCAGAAGAAGCCATTTAAAAATGCTGGGTTTCCACTGTGAACGAAGCCGCCATGTGACCCCTCACCTCACAGGTGGCAGTGATGTCCACACCTATAGTTAATTTCACACATATATCTGAAAACCCATAACTTGACAGTTAACCTCTCTGTAGAATACTTGATGTATGTCTCCAGGAAGAACACGGGTGACACTTTTCCGAACAACAAACATCAAGGGGGGGACAGGCATTCTCCTTCTTTACCCAGGGAAATGTCTATATTTTTCCTGTTTTCCAGACTAAGATCATTCCCTTAGTCATATTTCATACCATTCACTTTTACACCAAGATATAATAATACTTAAACACGCACACACTCCAAGGTATAAATAATGACCCATATTTAGTACTCAGCCACCCTATATAGTCAGATAAACGAGAACGGCTCCACTCTGACCGCCTATGGTCACCCAGGACCGTGGCGCCGTGATGTTAAAAGGTAAAGGGGGGCGCTTCATGGAAACGTGAATTAACGGCACATGTGTCATCACCGCAACATCCGTGTGTCAGCAGTTAGAAAACTAACGACCTGGAGGAGGCATCAGCAACTGGAAAGCTGAATAAATATCCCCGATGAAAGGTCTGCACTTCAGCCGAACATGCCTGCCGTGTTTACAGACGACTTAAGCAAACGTGTGAAATGATGAGACAGTGCATGTTAGCCTTGTTTGTTTTACCTCCTCCCTGCTGATTTATGTACCTAATGGAGATGGCACCTGCACCCCCCCGGGTTTATATGTGAACTGATATGGCGGGATTTGTAGGATTTTACAATATTTAGATCCACAGATTCACATTCCAGAAACAGTTAGGCCAAGAGATGTCTCTAAATTGCCCACGGTGTGTCCTAGGAAGGACCAGCATCCCATCCAGGGTGTTCCTGGCTAGTGCCTTGTGCCTCCTGGGACAGACTCCAGGCTCTTCACGATCCTGTACAGGCAGTTTGATGGAGGAAATATCAGAATCATTCAAATTCAGATACTTAATTCATATGTAAAAAGAGCACTTGGTGTTTTTTCAGAACTGAAGGAAACTACTCTACCACATAATACACACTGTTATATGCAGGCCTCTATCTAAGACCATTCAGGGCAGATTTACTGGTAGTTTTTTGTCAAATGTGACACATCTGCCATAATTCTGGCCTGAATCTTAGCCAGCCTTCAGTAGACTTTTAATATAAAACTGTACATGAAAAGGCTGAAAAAAGTAATTCTCCACCTCATTTAACACGCACAAACTCACACAGACACGATACGTAAGTGTGCCGAAACATTTAAGGAAGAAAAAGCATGTTGTTCCTTTTCGTGCTCTAATATCATGAATCCCTCTTGTAATGGCTTCACCCCACAGGGACTCTGCTCCTATGGCCTTTTAACGAAACAAGGAAACAAATAGAGTGGAAAAACGAGCGGCTGCACAGAATTCTTCCCGCGTTGGTGACCCTGACAGGAGCGAAGGTGCGGAGGAGGAGATGGACTCGGACCCGGAACGTCGACCTCGGCTGAGTCAACACGGGTGCGTTTGGTGCAGTGCCAATGGCCGTTACGGGTCTGTTTGGCCCACAGGCTGTCAGTGAAATGCAGGCAACCGCTGCCATGGTGCTGGACATGACGACTGGCCCCCGCCGCCAGCAAACAGCAGCTAACACGTACGACCCTCTCATTAACAACCTCTTTCTTGTTAGGCTCGAGATGCAACGGTACGTCACCCCTGTTTGGGTCAACGCCCGCTTGCTGGAATTACAGATTCCCCGACAGAGGGGAACAGATGCTACTTCTGTCCAAAATATCACAGATTAAAAAAAAAAAAAAAAACTAAAAAAAAAAAAATCAGCATTTCTGCACTCCAGCTTAGAGGAAGCAAGCAGGTGAGTGTTTGCAAGCTCGTCGCCTTATGGGGGGGGGGCACCGGCTGCCTTTGGGCGGCATGCTTCCCATAAGGCCGCTCCACTGGGATTCAGCTCAGGTAATGGCGGCTGTCCGGCCAGCCCTTTGATCACGCACCTCTTTAGAAATTCCGTTTGTAAATTGGCCGTCCATCTGATGTGCGGCTTCCTCCGCTTCTTTGATAAAGCGCTGCCCCGTGTGCCGTGCCCGGTGTGGTCCGCTGTCTGTATAATGAATTGTCTGTTAAGGCTGCCTTTCATGTGGCCATGGAGGCTCCGGCCTGCCTTTGGGCCGCACGAGTGCCATCCACGCCTTGCTCACTTCCGGCCTGCCTTTGGGCCGCACGAGTGC
>JABFDZ020000040.1:12786419-12797425 GCA_019775955.2 Pollimyrus isidori | reverse complement strand
CCCCCGTGCGTTTCTGATACGCCAAACATGGCCAGGTGGCTGTTTGGGGAGACTGGTAACTTGTGAAAATATTCCCAAATAGAGGGGGCTGGTGTGACGGGAGTTAACGGCACCCTGAGCAAACATAATTCCAAATCAAGAAGGTGGACAGGGGGTAGGAATCTAATTGTCCATCCTTCCATAACCGTTTCTCCAGAACAATGTTCTGGTGAGCCTTAAACATATCCCAGGAAGTCCAGGGCAGGATGCAGGAGAAACACCCTGGACAGGATACCAGTCCAGCACCCACACAATCTCTAAACAGCCTTTAGTTCATGATGATTTAGGACCTTGAGAAAAACTGCAGATGAGGAGACATGTGAAAGCACCCCACTCTGAGCTGGGAATGGGATTCAAACCCCCAACACTGGGTGTATGAGGTGATACTACCACCCAATATGCCACTCTGTCAACCTCCATCTTTAAAAATGGAAAAATTTATAACCAAATAAACTGCAGTCTCACACTGGATAAATAAAATCTTTCTTGTAGATCTCTGGATGAAAATGAGTGTTGTGACAGTATTTTTTTCTCCTTCACAGTCTTGTGGTGTGCAGACAGGTCCCCTACCCAGGGCTGCTACAGAGATCCAGTTTCTGATTGGCTGTGCCCGCTAAGACAGGTCCCCTACCCAGGGCTGCTGCAGAGATCCAGTTTCTGATTGGCTGTACCCGCTAAGACAGGTCCCCTACCCGGGGCTGCTGCAGAGATCCAGTTTCTGATTGGCTGTGCCCGCTAAGACAGGTCCCCTACCCGGGGCTGCTGCAGAGATCCAGTTTCTGATTGGCTGTGCCTGCTAAGACAGGTCCCCTACCCGGGGCTGCTACAGAGATCCGGTTTCTGATTGTTTGTGCCAGCTGCAGATTTACTTTTTTATGAAATGCGAGTGAAAACATGAGAGAATAAACAATAGAAATGTACATTGCTGAGGGCGCCTCATCTGCAAGAAATGGGGGAAAACACATACACAGGTTTGTAACTATATCTTTGAAGGGACTCTTCAATCATTTCCATGGAGAAAATCATAGTCCCAACATCAGAAATCTTAGTGGGTACCTGAAAAAAAGATCCCACAACAGAAAAAAGCAGGTTTTTATTACATTGTGGGGGACATTTGGTCCCCCTCCATTTAATATAAACATAATCCACACACACATGCATGCTAATGAGCTATCTTCAGGATGGGTTGGGCTTCCTTTTTTGAATCCCTTACAAGGCTTTCATCCCAGGGCACGGCGCAGCTCTGCTTACGCGCCGTCAGAGCCTCCAGATCTGTGTAACCCCCTCCCTCAGCCTGTGCCCACCCCCATCCCGTGTTATTTTAATTGCCTGTGCTTTTGCACTCCCCAAACACGCCCGAGGGCACCTGTCAGTTCAGCATAATCCCTCCTCCGGTCTCAGCTCCCACATTCTGGCAGCAGAAACCTTTCGAAAAAGATTTAAGTGGAAAAAACCCTGAAATTATTTACCCATATGGGCAGAGAATTTGAAAATAAAGTTTTTTTTTCTCTCCATGGTGATTTCTCAAATGCCCTGAATGACAGACTGTTTCCATACCCAGGAGCTTTGGTTGCTTGCTTCCGTTCAATGACCAATTAATCCTTACCTGTGCACTCATACATTATGACAGACTTGAATTCTCCATGAAATGTGAGCTACTGATAGGTGATGAGATGTGACCATTTTTATTTATCTGTCCATTTTATAAGGATAAGTGATTGGAAGATAGTTTGATAGATATATGGATGCAATAAAATGTGCATCGCTTCTGTAGCTATATTTAAAACAGAAATATTAATTAAAATGATACAATTGAGAGCTCTGGGAGGTCCTATAACGGTGAGGCTGATATGTATAGGTATTTTATGGTGGCATCGTGACAAAACCCAGATGCAATAGCATATTTGCTGAATAAATTATCCTTTATCTATCTCCTGCAATCATACAGTATAGCTTGCAGCCATTAAACAGCATGACCCTGCACACAGTGGCTTGGTCGGGCCTGACCAGCGGTTGCCTTGGAAAGGAGAGTGGTGCAGACAGGACCTCTAGCACTGGAGTCAGAACAGATTTGCTCATTTAACGGACTGGACTCATTTATGCCAACCCGACGCAGAGGGACGTGGGAATGTCATGCCTGCTCGTGGGCTATGTGGCCTGGAGCTGCTGGACATAGCGATCGGGTCTCTGGGACATGCTGGCGGGTCACTGCAAAGCCTTTGGCCAAAGTGGGCAGTGTGGCAGAGGCAACCATTATTATTGTTGTATTTTAGCAAAGAGTATCTTGGGAAATGAAGTACTATAGAGTCACACTGCATAGTGCCGTAAAATACGACCCATAAGTCAGTACCATACAGTGAAATATAAAGTGCAATACAAAAGTACCACATTCATAGCAGTCTCAGCAGGCACTGTATAGTGCATTGCAGCACACAGTGCAATGAAAATGAAGTACATCAGTTGCTCACTGTACAGTGAAGAGAAGCAGTATTATATCAGCATACAGCAGTGAAACTGGGATAATTAACCGAGGCCACATGCAGCAGACATGCTGTTCATTAGAAGGGAATGTTTAAATGGAATGTTATCTTTTTGGAATGACTATTGATTGTTCTCCTGGAAGAACCATCTCCACTGGCTTTACTAATGTAATGAAATACATAATCCTCACTGGTTTAAATTAAACCTGGCCCAAAGTTATTCCAAGTGCAATAAACAGATGCTCAGAGCATTGTATAAACTGCTAGTGGATCAAGAGTAAAACACATTTAAACATTTTAAAAGACAGCATTAAGAAGATAATCCTCTTCAGAACCTGATGATGGATAGTGGCATTCCCGAAAGAGGACTTTAACCAAGACACCAATTAAGTGGTGGAAAGGGGAGTTATACCTCGAGTGCAGTTCACTGAGTGTGGATTATCGATTAAAGATGCGCTCCTATCAGAGCCACCACGGGCGGGTATGACTGACAGGCTTCAAGTAGCCAACATGGGCTGTGTTTCAGGCATGTGACAGATGACTCAGGGATGGTGAGAGAAAATGGAGGGCAGAGTATCTCACATTACATCAGAGAGGCAGATGTCAAGCCAAGCTCACCTATGTGGTGTCCTTTCCCTGACAGTGAAATGTAACTTATTATAGCAGAAAATGCTCCCTTAGAACCTTCTTGGAACTGAAAACAAAGTGGAAACAGGATATTGTTTAGATCAGCACAGTCATAATGCATTACTTAATAGTGGCGCGTGGGATGGTAAAGTGGAAAGATTATGTAATATCACTCAGTCTAATTTCATTCATACAGTGTGTTTCCATGAGGAATTTTCCAAACTGGAATTTAGAAGCAGGAAATACATTTATTTTTCAAATTAGAGGAAGCATTCTTCTTCCCCATTCCCCTTTGGAGTGACAGAACAGAGAGAAGCTTTGGGAAAACCAGGAGCATAAAAGCTCACGGATAACACATCAGCACTCAGAAATAACACAATGAGTTATAAGCATGTCATTCGCCTCGTAAAAAACGACAGTGATCAGGGTTGGGAGATCCGATTGCTGAAAAGGGAGATGATGCATATTTTATGGATCAGATTACTGGAAATCGTTGCAAGCCAGATATGTGGATGTTGTTGCAAGTCAGATATGTTGATGCTCCCAGGATCAGATGACCCGAAGAAGGGGCAGGGAGTGGGCACAGAGAATGATTAATTATTTTCTTCCTTAATAATTTAATTTAGAGGCAGTATGGTGGGCAGCACAACTCCAGGTTTGAAACCCTGCTGTCTACAAAATTTGTCCAGATTCAGTCCCTGAACTGAAGTTTCTGCTTGCAGTCAAACTGCTGTCTATAAATTGCCCCTAGTTTGTGCGAGTGCCTTGCAGCATTGCCCTGTCTCAAGCCCTGTGTTTCTTGGGAAAGGCTCCAGATTCTCTGGAACGCTGAACAGAACAGGCGATAGTGGTAGGATGGATGAAGATTGTACCTAAGTGCAATGTGGAGTAACCCAGCTAATCACAGCCACAGCAACATGATTAAAAAGCAAAATAAAAACTGGGGCAAAGAAGACTGAAAACCATTCAGGAAGCCTGGGAAGGTCGATACCAATAATGCTAACAGGGGGTGTTCTCATGTTAGACTGACAGCGCCGAATGCTTAGCTAACAAACTGCTCTGTGCTCAAATTGCAAGTTTGATCTTAAGCACAGAGATCATCTCATAATCCTAAGGAAACGCTAGTGGATTATCACAAGAAGCAGGAGTATCCCGCAAAGGAAACATCAGAGGAGATCACGGACAGTGGCTCTAGTGAGAATCCCTGCTTCCGTACGAGTCGGAGAGGCAGTGGGGAAGCGTTTTAACAGCGAGAGAACAGATCATCACACTAATGAAACCTTTAGGAGGGAATAACTCAAGGAAACATGGCAGTTACAGAGAAAATTCCACAGTATTTTAGAGCACTTACTCTCTGCTTTAACAGAGTAGCACACGGTCTTATCTGGTGTAGAGGAATGGAAAAAAACGTGGAGGAGGATTCATCTAAAGCCAGTCACAAGGCCCAAAAAGACAGAGTGAAACCGAAAGTGGGGTGGACAGAGACCACAGGCCATCTAAAGCTTAGACCATCATAAAAGGACAAAGGCCAAACTCTATAAGAGCCACATTAGCAGGGTCATACAATCATGACACAGCTATATTACATCATGGCCTATCTCCATTTATCACTATCCATCCATCCATCTTTCATAATCACATCCAGCATGATGCATACTGCATGTGATTATGATCATGGTTACATCATCATATTACATTACAGTCACTCACACAGACCGCTACTACTATTATTATAATTATTACATTATTGTCATATAATGAGGCTCGGTAGCTCAGTGAGAAGTAGTCTGGCTTCAAACCCCCAGGGTTTTGTGTCCGATTTCCATCTCTGGCTCTGTGTATGTTACCTTTCCCTCAATTACATGCATGACATCACTGTTATGTAATCTTTACCTTATTAATATATATTGTTAAAGCGAATGTGCAAAAACTGGAGCTACTTGGCCAATAGAATGAGATTTATTTTATTGAAGGTTATTTTATACTATCTTTTATTTCCATTCCATTATTTGGATATAAATCAAGGGAGGGCTGGGCCATATTTATGGTTCCCATAATGTATTGCATGCCGACCTTGAGAGAAAGAGGCACCTTTTCAATCGTTGTTGGCATGAGCTGACGGGCACCATGGGGACAAGGGATTGCCAAGCAGGCCTCAAACTGACAAGGCTCTGTTGGCGAGCAGGTTGAACTACCTAGTGACTGTCATTGATTTACAGAATGAGCTACTAGCTAAAGACACCACACAGGGATGGGAGGATGGGGGGTACCTTAAAAGGTAATTCCACCAAGAATCTTCAACACCGCTCATACAAAAGGAGCCGGCTTCTTTTTCCAAGGAGGATTCTCACACTGGCAAACACACAAAGAAATTTCTGGGTCAGGTCTGTGGAACGGGCAGTTTCACCTGCTCCGCAAATTCCCAGCGCTTTTCCTGACCAGCGGGTGAAGAAACAGAGCCTGCTGAAAATTACCCAGGCCTTTAAGATGTTAAATATGAATCGCACCTGAAATATTGAATAAAAGGAAATAATTTCCAACTCGCCTCAGGGGTTTCACTCTAGGCTAGCATCCAGGTCAGAACTTTTAATCTGCTATGGGAGTGGGAGTGTGGGCTCCATGTGGCTCTGCGAGAGGAACTGCTCCATCAAACTGCACCAAACTTCTGAACCTCTGCACATCCCCCCAGGCTGCAGGTCACTTTGTAGATGTTACTCAGCCATCCCTGTTACCCTCCTGTGCATCACCTGCCTGGCCATGCTGCAGCTTGCAGCTAATTAACTTACTGTAGCAGCTATCGGCTAGCTACTTATGTGCTGAGTTGCTGGTTGGGCCCCCTGGGAATTGAAGCTTATATTCAGGGCTGGTGCTGCAGTGCGTTTCATCCCACTCCACCTCTCTCAACCTGATAAAAGATCTCACTAGAGCTTCTTCGAGAAGCATCTGCACAAAATTATTGATGAACTTGAGACTATGGAATATTTAATACTATAACTTACTACTGAAGATGGCTATGTTGGATAAACACAGTGAAGGCAGCAGATTATGGGGCTTGGAGCTTCAGGCAATGCAGAGGCTCCAGTGAATATATCTCATTCATGGATCATAATAAAACTTTTTTAATTTAATATGAAGATGCACATTGTGCAGTGAGTGATGCACACATAGGAAGATCATCTGAATTGAACTCAACCGTGGAATCACGTGGGTGTAGAAGTCAAAGTAGTTTAAATGATACATAAGTTGTAAACAGAAACACTATGGAATTGTATGGCTGTGGTAGCTAGCTGTTAAAATGATATATTTGGACATCAAAGCATCTGTGATTCTGATGCATCTACAGTATGTTTTTTTGTCCATTTTAGAGACACGTCCTAATCATGAGTTTGTCTGAAATCTTTTTTAGTCTTTTTTAGTTTTTTAGCAAATTTTTAAATGTCTAACAAAAATATCGTGCAAGCCTCCCCATTTTCCCACGATTGGGAAATGGCGGGATTGCATCGTCATTTGTTCGACGATTCACCGCATTTGTTTGCCGCTGGCATCTGCCTCAGGGTGTCGCATTACAGAGAAATGCAATGCAAAAATCTCACTGAATGAATGAACAGATTGTCTGGAAAAGGAGGAGGACCCTTCATTCCTAATCTCACCAGTTTGGCCTCCACTCTTTGCATTTGCCCGATCCCAGCTTAGGGTCAGGGACATGCCTCTTTAAAGCGAGGTTAATTGCAGGCCAGGTCTGGGCCAACCTTAATGACTCTTTCTCTAGACGGGCAGAGAGTTTACCCCGGGTTGCTGAGGTGAGCCCGTCCACAGAAGCAGGAAGAAGCGAGAGACGTATTTGTAAGCCTCGGTGCAGCCCGGTCATGCTTTCATACTTCAGAAATAGCAGAGTCCGGAGCCAACTGCGGCCATTTCCATCTGTTTATTTATTCATAAGTCTACAAATCGCACGCTGGGCCGGTGTAGAGAGACAAAAGCACTCCACACAGAACGAAGCATCCCGCCATAGCAGCAAATGGATATGTGTGTGTGCATGTGAGGGACATGTAGAGAGGGAGGGGCCAATCAAGCCACAAGGGAGCAGTGACCTGTCTAAGATGGATTTCTGGCCATGGAGGGGATAGAGGGCTTAGAGCTGACTGCTCCCTCTACCCGTATCACTGTTTGTTAAGATCCCCATAAAAGGATGGAAGGGAGATGGGTCCCAAACCCATGAACAATATCCACCCAACAGGCCATCTAATGGCCACAAGAATAGACAATCACGAACCAGGGTCATTTGCCAAGAGAAATGATAAGGTTTATATCACTGCTGCGTAAATACAGTTCAGTTGGATCCACTTCAGCCCCCGACTCCGTTCTGTTCCTGTGACAGTAACAGGGTCATGTTTGTGTACATCGACATAGCTGTTAAATCAGGACACAGCCAATTGCTACCACGCTAAGACGCTTATCCAAACACCCTAAGAAGTCTGTTCACAGTCGCTGTGGAGTGAGGGAGGTCTCCTAGTTCAGCCACTAATTACTCCTCAGTGAGATATGTCATTTTTATATTGTGCGACTGCTCTACAGTTTGCCATGATGACAGAAGGGGCAGAGAAGTCGGGGATGAGCACAGCAGAGTGATAGGGCAGAAAAGGGTGGTTAATTTTGACTTAATTTGGCATACGCTTTCATTCAAGGGAGATACACAAGCACTGTATGTCACACAGCTGCATCTGCTATGAGTACACTGAAAAAAATTATAACTATACAGTTATATGTCATGTGCTCGCCTCACCATCAGTATCTACTTAAAATGCTCACTGATGCATAATAACATGTTTTGGCATTTTTGCTTTTGTGGGTTGGTTTTGGGAATATATATTTTTCATAAAAAGTCAGGACTGCTTATGTAGTGTAGGGTGATAGTGAGCCAGGAGTCTATCCTGAGAAACACAGTGCTGTGGACACCATGGACAGAATGACAGTCCATCTGGGACACACAGTGACATACATACAATTGGGATAACTTAGAGACATCAGAGGACAGCAGTCCTACTCACAGAGCCATAATGCTGTCCATGTTCTTATCTGTCAATTTTCAAGTAAATTAGCAAGTTTTCTTTTGATTTTATTTTGAGATCCTCCTTGAACTCAGAACACTGACTGACAGTGTCACTTCTTACTGCTAGTTCCCGGAAGTTCATGGACAAACAGGACCCCAAATAAAAGGGAGGCATTTTTCCACAGGCAGGCTTTATTTTTAAAGAATCAGACACTGCCTGCACACTGGCAAAATGTGACCTTCCTCAGTAATTATGTAATCTAGGACAGATTATCCTAATTAACATAGGGAATGGGGCAAGGGGAGGTCAGGGTTCAGTCCCTCTTGCCGCTTCACCTTGGAACCGCAGCCACATGACTGCGGGGGATTTTAGAATACACCATGCAGGATTCGCACAATGGAAACCCAGTTCCTGTCATCCCTATTTCCTAAAAAGAAAACCCAGCTCCCAGCCTGGAGTCAAAGACCACACCCATGAAAAAAACATTTTTGGTTTGGGGGATTTTTTAAATTCTTCATCAAGACCTATCTCACTACAGCAGCAAGAGAAAGACCTTGAGTTATTGTCAGCGGGACATCTACACACTGGAAGGACATTTATCAACACGTCGCCTGATTTGACCATCATCCCCAAGCAGCACCAGCCTCAATTCTGGCTTGCATTTCCTCCCAGCAAAGACCTCACACACTTTTCTTGCGATACCCCTCTCTGCAGCCAGCGAGCTACGAGACTCCGATTATGCGGAAAATAGCTCTTCATTCGCCTTCAACGGGAATTCACCTGCACGCTGGGCGGCGCGATTAAATCGCTTCTGATTAAATTCATTTTTCCTAAACATTTTCCCCTTCATGTGATATTGGAGTCCAGGCCGGCCCCCTTATCTTGGCATATAATCTCCAGCACGCGGTTTAGGACCGTCGCCAAGCTAACGTGATATCCGAGAGAATGAGGTTGTCATCTCTAATTAAGTCTCGGAGAGATTGCGAGATATTAAGGATTACTGCCTTAACCAATAGGGTTGTTAGTTTTTCCACCATTGAGAAATAATCCACAGTCCATTCTCATTGATTTATTTCTCCGAGGGCAGAAAAGCCTGGCTCAAAGATAATGGAAAGGAAGATTACAGCCACAGTTTTTTTTTACCTTTTAAATGGACTGAGTAGGGAGGTGAACACTGCCTCGCCGTTGGAGGCAGGCCACTGTGCCATAAAGACTACAGCGAATCCAGATCTAGGAGGTGTTATGTGCCTCCTTTCCACATTGGTTAAAACCCGCTGGGAACATTATAGGCCCCCTCACCAACTGGACGGTCACCCTCTGTTCTGTCTTCTAACAGTGTGTCCAGTCAGGATGAACCACCCTCCTGTAGTCTGTAACATCTAGTATTCAGCACAAAATTGGTTGTTATGGTGGATAAATACTTTAGATGCTTTTGATTTACAAAGTCATATGTTTATGCTATTCTGTAGGTGTATTCTGTATACAAATTTTACATAAATAAATTTTAAAATATATATGTACATATACAGTAATACCTCAGTTTTCGAATTTAATCGAGTTCTGATCAAATTTCTTCCATAAAAAAAAATGGAAAACCAATTAATTGGTTCCCAACTGTCACGATAGACGAGGGAAAGAGACCAGGATCCAAGAATGTAGGGATGACAGGCGTTTAATATCAGGGTCGAGGAGATTGCACAGAAAAGGCAGTGAGTAAAGGAGACACGGTTCACTGGGTCTTCTGGTCAGGTGCTCAGGTAAAGCACAATGGCAGGGGCAGAGCCCCTGTGCCGGGGAGGTTGGAGGAGCGGTAGGGACGTGGCACACAGTACTCGCAGTCGTGGATCAGAAGAAGAGGTTGTCACCAGGAAGATCAGTCCGACGGAGAAACACAGGATGAGACCACACAGGTAAGGGGAGACAAGAGGAGCTGGGCTCGGCGGGACACGCGGGTCAGGTTCAGGATCGGGGCTGTGGGAGGAAGGACAAGAGGTAAGGAACTGAAAGGAGGCAGACAGGTAGGGTACAGGCGATCGGGTAGACGGAGGACTGGAGAGTTGATCGGTATGGCTGTGGAACATTAGCGCAATACTTCTGGATTCCCTTTTAAAAGGAGGTTAATTGGTTCCTGAGTAGCCACACCTGTCTGGCTCCGCCCCTGTTGACGTGACACAGCCCCCCAAAATTACACCTAAATATGTTTTTTTTAGCATTTAAGGATAAAACAAGAAGAGCATTTTTTTCTTAATGGCTTCCAAAACGATAAAGATCTTATTCCAACATTACCTCTGTCCTGCCCCAATCGTCCACTTCTTCCATGTGCCACGCCCCCCCCCCGTTAACTTCATGTAGGATCCCCATTAGATCAGCTGTATCTGGTTGTTGTCATTCGTCCTCTGTATTAAGTCCACATGTCAGTTTGTTTCCCCAGTCCGGTCATTGGGTGCGTTCGACTTGCTTACAGCAATGGCCTAATAGCAACGCATACTGATCCTGATGCAGTGCATTACGGTTTGATGCATTGTGACCTCTCACCCGACTGCACAAACTGGAACTGCCTCTGTGACTACAGACCTTTGCCCTTATTGGCTGAAGAGTTTAGTTACACACTTGACGCTTGTATCCTAGGCAGTTCCGATGCGTATTCTGCTATTTCTCCCGAATATCACAAAAAGCAGTGAGAACTGGTTTTCAATTAATTTACCTTGTAAAATAAAGTTTAACCAAATTACGTAAATGCTCTAATAGTACACGTAAGTTAGTGGTTTATTTATTGTTAGTTACTGTAATGTTGCGCTGCTTTATTTGG